>WSTG01000701.1:0-14694 GCA_019616325.1 Ceratobasidium sp. 394
TGGATTAGTACAAATCATGAAGGGTACGACTTATTTCCGCCTAATTAGTCAGGGTCGTTGGGCGTTTTTTGCTGATGTGCTTTCTTCCCGAACGACAGATCGATCCCTACTATTCAACACGTCCAGACTAGGGCGATTCCCCACCTTGAGCGGATTGCACTTAGCGGGCAACCCACGTACGAGACATGTGATATGCTCAAGAGCGTCTTGTCCTTGATGTATCGCCCAGATCAGCTCAGCTGTTTAAATAACGCCGTGTTGCTCAGAGGCTGCATGCGAGCTCTGCAGAACTACACAGGGATCTCCGGTGAAGGAGGTCAAGCGGTTAGTGCACTAATGCTTTTATACACCATATCCAACCTTTTCTTCAGCTTTTTACGTACGAATTCGGGTTTCTGTGCTTCCGGGCTATCGTCCTCCTGATCCAAGTTGACATTCTCGCTCGCACCAACACACTCGACTCTTTTGTCAGCCAAAACACCTACATTTCTGACCCTAACAGCATCTCAATTGCTTTGTCGACGCATGCCTCCCAGCTTATCTTGGACGCCGCAGAAAACGAGAGTTTCCGGAAGTGGCTGTTCGGCGGGTTTGGGTCACAAAGTAGAGATCAACCCTTTCAGGAGTCTACTAGGGGCACTGAAAGTGTGGACTTCAGCTACTTTTTCAAGGTATTATGGCGAAGCCGCCTGGAATTTACACAGATTTGCACCAAATTTCGGTGCAGCGGCTGGTCATTTGTGCTACTAGTTCTTGGAGAGTATCTGCGATTTGCCTTTGAAGACGGCATGTGAGTACCCGTTCAAATATATCCTACGTGCCAACTGACAGTTCCGTTGGGAAAGCGACCATGAAACCGAGTGGACGAGACTACGAATGATTTGCTTTAGGTATATCCTTGTCGCGCCGTCAAAAGCTGAAGTATTATTTCTCACGGACATATGCACCACCGCGGAGATGTACCGGTCGAACCTTCCAGAATCGTATAAAGACGCCTCGATCAACGCGGAGGACGCAAGTCTTTTCATGGAATCATTTATTCGTTGGATGAAACCCGGCTCGAGGTCTAGGCAACATCCCTTGAGAACTGTAGAACTTGTCGCTGCTTTTATGGATCAAGACGAGACTATGGCTGACCTGACGGATTTATTACCCGAGTTCTTCCAGGTCACATATTCATGGATCTGGGCAGAACTAATTGCGGGTAATACCAGGAATTTGAGTGAGACTAATAGCTTTCTCAACTATATAATGCATACCATGCGTTTAACGGCGTAAGTGATGCTCGGCCAAACTCATGCCTATCCTCAATGACCCATTTCTTACGCATAGTAAATCATATCGAAACCCAAGGAACGCGAATGCCAGCACGATTGCATCGCTCTCGAATGCGTTGTCCAGAACAGATTTTGTCAATCTCCTGGGAAGACTTTTGCTCACACCGTTGGTTGCTGAAACTGGTTTTGATATTCCAACAGGCAAGTAGCTAGTCGCTTGAATGATCTGGTCCAAGTTCTTAGCCCCGTTTCAAGAGCTTCAAACCCACAAATGGGACCCCCTTCCAGGCCATATCATGTTCTTTACCACAGCCTACAGCAAACTCGCTGCACTCGTGAACAACCCGTTCATTGACTCTTACCCCGACTGGCTAAAAACGTGGGGTGTCCTGGATGTTTATCACGCGGACAAATCACCCTGGGCCAAAAATTGGGTTACATGGTTTGACATTACGTGGAAGCAGTTGGGAGATGCATTCGGCTATGGAGATCGGGCGCTCCGGGAACAAATGGAGTGTGCATATGCCCGGTGTCCCGGGGCTGCATCTCGTTTTGGAGCGCGGTTTGCTTGTAATGGGTGTAGGGAGGTGGCATATTGCAGCCTTTGGTGCCAGCGCGCGTGAGTACTTGTTATTTCGATCGTTTTGTAAGAGCAAATATATTGACGCATGTACTCAGACATTGGCTGGCCTCCACGCCGGATTCACATCGCGTGACGTGCTTCCTATCCTGAAGGGGGAGGGGGTAAGAGCGAAACTGTACTTGTATCCCGTGGTTGTATTATTTGTCCTAGTTGGATTGTCGCTTTTCTAGTTGTATATGAACATAGACCGTGCGAGACACATCGCGAGACGCGGCGCGAAGCCGGATTTTACTCGTGCAGAAAAGTCAGCATTACCCGCCTCCATGGAAGCCTGTCGCATTGCATTCTAATGCATCCGAATATCTTGACCTAACGGTAGGCGTAAAAACCCAATTTCTGGCTCCGGGGACCTTAAACAACGTTTGAACTTTTGTACAATCCCCCTTCTTGATATGTATCCTGTGTTTAAGTATAACATAATGATCTACTGAAAGATTTATGAGACATCTGCGAAGCACTCCATGGGACCTCCAACGTACTCCGCGTATTATTTCAGACCGGGCTAGAGGAAGTCATGCATATAAGGTTATGTATTACGTAATACAAGAGCTACGTAATCACCTTGGAGAAAGGGGCAAGCTAGTAGCAACCACCACCCGAACTCATCGGCTATGTGGCGTATACACCTCGCTAGGCACTACATGTGGGGCCGACCCGGATCGATGTACTTCCTGGGAGACCCCGCCAACGCTTTCTTTCCGAGCGACAGACCGATCCCCACTATTCAACATGTCCAGACTAGGGCGATTCCCCACCTTGAGCAGATTGCACTTAGCGGGCAACCCACATACGAGACATGCGACATGCTCAAGGGCGTCTTGTCCTTGGTGTACTTCCCAGATCAACTCGGCTGTTTGAACAATCCTTTGCTGCTTAGGGGCTGCATGCGAGCCTTGCGGAGCTACACAGGCATTTTTGGTGAAGGGGGTCAAGAGGTCAGTGTCCTGTTGCTTTTTAATCTCGTATCAAACATCTCCCTCAGCTTTTTACATACGAATTCGGGTTTCTATGCTTTCGAACTATCATCCTGCTGGTTCAAGTCGACATCCTTACTCGCACCAACACACTCGACTCTTTTGTCAGCCAGAACACCTACATTTCCGACCCTAACAGTATTTCACTTGCTTTGTCGACACATGCCTCCCAGCTTATCTTGGGCGCTGCGGAAAACGAGAGTTTCCGGAAATGGCTTTTCGGCAGCTCTAGGAGCCAATCTGTTCAGGAATCTGCTGTAGGTATCGAAAGCGCAGATTTCAGCTACTTTTGCAAGGCGTTGTGGCGGGGTCGCCTGGAATTTACACAGATTTGCACTAAATTTCGGAGCACTGGCTGGTCTTTTGTGCTACTACTCCTCGGAGAGTATCTGCGATTTACCTTCGAAGATGGCGCGTGAGTGTTCATCCGAATATGTACTACATATCCACTGACGGTTGCTCTTGGAAAGTGATCACGAAACTGAGTGGCGGACACTACGGATGATTTGCTTTAGGCACATCCTTGTCGCGCCTTCGGATGCTGAAGTATCATTTCTCACGAACATATGCACCACCGCGGAGATGTACCGATCAAAGGTCGTTGAAGAATCATTTAAAGACGCCTCGATCAACGCGGAGGACGCAAGTCTTGTCATGGAGTCATTTATTCGTTGGATGAAACCCAGCTCGAGGTCTAGGCAACACCCCTTGAGAACTGCGGAGCTTGTCGTTGCCTTTATGGACCAAGATGAGACTATGGCTGACCTGACGGATTTGTTACCCGAGTTCTTTGGAGCCACGTACTCATGGATCTGGCGAGAGCTGGTTTCCAGTAATACCAAGAATTTGAGCGAAACTAATAGCTTTCTCAGATATATAACGCACACCGTACGTTTAACCACGTAAGTAATTCTTGACCAAACCTCCGCCTCACCATAAATAACCCGCATTGTTCGCACAGTAAATCGTATCGGAACGCACGCAATGCAAACACCAGAACGATTGTTTCACTCACGAATGCCTTGTCCACAACCGATTTTGTCAATCTTTTGGGAAGACTTGCGCTCGCACCGTTAGTTGCTGAGCGTACTTTTGATATTCCGACAGGCAAGTGGCTGGTCTGTTGGGTGGTCCGGTTCACGTTCTTAGCCTTGCTCCCAGAACTTTCTCGGCGGTCTGAGACGCACAAATGGGACCAACTTGTACAAAACGATATCCTTCACTTTACCTCAACATACCGCAATCTCCCCGCGCTCCCGGACCACCCGTTTGCAGACTCTTACTTCGATTGGCTCAAAACATGGCGCGTCCTTGAAGTTTATCACGCGGACAAATCACCTTGGCTTAAAAATTGGGTTACATGGTTCGACATAGTGTGGAAGCAGTTGGGAGAAGCATTCGGCTATGGAGATCGAGCGCTCCTGGAACAGGTGGAATGTGCATATGCGCGGTGTCCTGGAGTTGCATCTCGTTTTGGAGCGAGGTTTGCTTGCAACCGGTGCAGGGAGGTGGCGTATTGCAGCCTTTGGTGCCAGCGCGGGTGAGCCCAGGTTATATCAATCACTTTACAGAGGCAACCGTGTTGACGCCTGTACTCAGACATTGGCTGATTTCCACGCCGGATTCGCATCGCGTGACATGCTTCTTGTCTTGATGGATTCGTTCGGTTGCTTTTCGAGTAGTATGCAAACGTGGGGACATCCGGACGTGACACGCTGCGAACCCGGACTTTACTCGAGCAGAATCATCGACATTATCTGCCGCTAGGAGACCTGTTGTAATCCTAGTGCATCCGGATGATCTTGACTTAGTCGCCCGCATAAAACCGGATTTCTAGCTCTGAAAACCTTGAACAACGTCTGCACTTTTATAATGGGATATGCACACCCTATGGACTGGAATAAAGGGAATGGTACAGTGGATGGAGGACAACATATTTCGTGCATAGCTATGCTCACATGAAAATAATCTTCATTAAATAAGCTACCACTGTCTCATAACGAGCGACCCGGAAAAGAAAGACTAAACACAAAACTCCAACGAAAAATTTATGTCTCCACCTCACGAGCGACGGCTACGACGGGCGACCGTGGTACCTCCAGTGTACCCCGTGGCGCTTCCGCCGTACTCCCCGACTCCCCAGTACTCTGCGACATCCGCGAAGGACTCCGCGGGACCTCCAACGTACTACGCGTAGGGGTCATTACCACATCCGCTTTAAGATCACCAACCTTGAAATACGAGGCCTCTTGATCATCTATTCGACTCGCCGACATGTTATGCATGTAAATCGATTGGCCTCCTCTTGTGTCCTCGAGTACGGTCACTTGTTGTGTGACATGTATGCGCGTCTGGATATTCGCTACTTGTTGAATGAATGAATGTCGGGTTATGATAAAGAGAATGACGTTTGTTAGACCTGTTTTTGTTGTGTTAGTGGTCGGAATGCTAGGGTGATGGGGGTACGAACCTGAACTTGCAAATGTGGTCTAACAGTCGTCGTCAGATTTTGGGTGGTTGATATTATGGAAGATTTGGCTTACCCCGGCAAATGCATAAAGCGGAAACGGGACTTTCCAACCCGAAATTGCCATAAGTCGACATACCGCGACCGGAACAGTCACCAAAGAGTATACTATAACATCATCAACATCCAACTCGAAACAGGTACGAATCGTGCAGTTACTCACCAAGTGGGTAGAACATTAACCGCCTAGCAACTTTTTTCAAGTGCTTTCCAACTCCGTTGAACTCGCCGTTGCCCACGAGCCGTGTCCCATTTGTGCCATTGGACTCGCCTGAAACGTTAAAAGTCATTGTGTTGCGAGAGTTGGCTCTGCTGGTTGGCTTCCAGACAAGTTTACCCTGCTCGTAAAATAGGAAACCGGAGAAACGAAGGTATACGAGGCCTGCCATGCAAGTTGGTCAATTTGTTTGATAGCTTTGGTCAAGGTAAAAACGCACTGTATAAGACGAGGGAGCTCAGGAGCGACAGAAAGATCCACATCTGGATATCATGTCAGGGCAGGTTCTGTAACCATGCGAAACGACTTACGTAGACATAGATGAATCGCTCTGCCTGATAGTCGTCCCCGATCCAACACCAAGCGCCCGAGATTCCATAGAAATGCCCTCGCTTGGCTACGTTTTCGATTACGGTAGGGCCCAAAATTGGGAGCACGGTTATTAAGGTCCAGCCAACACCCAAGAGTGAGCAGGTGGCCCAAATGGATGGCTTGCTTAGAAGGAATAGAAGGCTAAAAAGATTTATAGGTGACATAAGTCTCGGTCAAGTTGGGGATTTACGGAGTGGAACTGACCTAAAGGTGTGGTAAGCGATCGCGAGCGACCTGCGTGGAAACCCATGTGAGCATGAAAGCGCTGTTCAGGCGACTGTCCACGAACCAGAGTGCACCGCCCAAGTCCCCAAACTGCGAAACAGCGGCTGCATCGGAGAAACCAGTAAGCGCCAACGTATAGGAACGAGCTATAGGCCGTACCTTGCACCGTACACGTCGCAGAATGTTGTATACCACCATCCGCTGCCCACTTCAAGTTGATAGCAAACGCAGAACCCTGGATGAGATCGGATACGAGGAGACTGTAAAGAAATACCCCCAGTGCGCTGCGCGAAAAGGATTGTAACCCGCGTACGAGCGGAGAGGTCTCATCTTTACTAAAGAATGAGTGCCACTGGAGCGTATCGTCAACCAACAAACTAGACTAAAGGAACGGGGGCAACATACCACCAGATAGACGAGCAGACAAAATGTCGACACAGCAGAACTTAATCCTGCAAGTCCGATGAGCTAAAGGAAGAAGAGATATAACGTTGGCCCAGAAAACATGGCGAGCAACTCACTCCCAAGCCTACTCTATCCCCCACCTCCCTATAATCTCTCGAATATGAGGATGGGTGCTCGTCATAATATCCCATGAGCAACAGAACGGTGCCACAATGCCAGTCTACCCTTTATAGTCTTCAAGCGTCGGAAGTTGGTCGAGGTCGCTGTGGGACTCGACCTAGTCGCTGGGTGACCGTATGTTCGAAGAAAGGGCTTCTTTTCACCATGATGTTTCGCGCTCAAAATAGGCTTGGTGCGCGGAGCGCTGGGGAAGATCCATCGTCCTTCTCCAGGAGCGGCCAAGCTTCCTGGAGGCTAGAAAACTGGGTGGACCCTACCTCTAGTCCGGCAGAACCCTGTGCCGTATGGTTAGCAACGCGCTCGGCAATGCTCTGAAATGAATGGGATTTGTATACTGATTTATTCCTTGTTCAACCAAATCAAGTTTCGAGTATCACGTATCGATGAGCGCTACTCGCAAAATGGTTGGTTCAACCAAGCGCCGAGCGACCTTGGCTCAGCGGAGCCGGATCTCTGAAGTCCCGACCCTGTCCCGAAGGACACTTCCCTGTCAGAGAACCACCATAGCGAAATGAAAAATTGAGCTTTCACTGACTTTCTTTACCACCTTTAGCTCGAACAGCGGGCACTTGCTGTGTATTTATTTGCGTTCGGTTGAGCTCATGCCGGGAGATGTGTGTCTTTTCCTGTCTCGCAGAGCCTCAAGGGTGGCATAAAAGGCGTGGAAATGCGCAGCTTGTCCCATGGTAGAACTTCCACTTGAAGTTTTAATAGAGTGGACCAAAGCGGGCGCCATCCTTGTCTCGGTGCGTCGCCTATATGCGCCCTTTTGCGGGGTTAGCACACGACAGCGACGTTCGGGCTTCTCAAGGGCGATCAAATATTTAGTGGCTCAAGTCAATTTTCTAAAAACTTTCTCCTCCGTTCGTATACCCATGCCCTACTTGTATATCCTGCCAGAGATCTATGTTTTGAGTCTAAACTGGCAAGAGGCTGAAGGGCATTTGAGCAGTAAACGCGATAACTCACAGCGCTTGGACAAAACTCTGAAGCCGGAGTTATCATGCGGACGGCGGTATAATTAACTGGTTGCAGCTAGTCTCTTTTGGTCGATTCATCTGTTGCCGGCTGTCAATCAAAAATGGATGCTTGATGGCGTATGCAGCGGGAAATGATTGGTATATATAGGTGGAAACAGGTGCTTTGACCGGTTCATTATCAATGTCGAAATACCGAAAAACACTACGAAGGAACACACAAAATGAGCTGGACAGTTGAAAAGGATGCTACCTGCTTTGCAGGGTGATACCGGCTTTATGTGTGGGGTCTACCCGAATGGATTCCTTCGGCAGGCCCGGTTGCCAGTATTGCCACCCAGCGATTGATTAAAATCTCCGTTAATTACAAATGATCAGCCAGGGGTCACTTGGCGAAAACTCACTAGCTGCGTTTGCTATCAAACTATCAATCAACAAGGGCCTAGTTTTATGGTTTAATTTGGTTTAGTTTCGACGATCAGGGGAAATTGACATACAATCTACCCGGAAGTTTGCGGGGGAAAGTTGGCCTTCCACATTGACCCACCGCCCTCCGATCCCCCAGCGTACCACTCCCTCTTCCACACCGGCGTATGCATCTTGACTTGTTCAAGTATCCACTCGCATACGTAAAACGCCTCGCGCCGGTGGGGAGACGATACGGCAATCACGATGGATGCTTCTCCAACCGGGACCGATCCAAGTCGATGGTGGATGGCGATTCGAGTGAGCGAGGCGGCCGAGGTCGAGCTTGCGGGTGAGGTCGAGGTTGGACCGAACTCGTGTGGTGGGATGTCCTACGAATGGGATGCTTCAGTGCGGTACCATGGTGTAATGTGAAGAGAGTACCAGTTTCCGGGCGTTGTTGGAGATTTTGCTTAGTGATTTGATTGCGAGTTTCGAGTAGGCTTCGTATTCCAGTCGAACTACTCGTTTACCTGGTCGGGTGTATGGGTCAGGGAGTATGAAAAGCCATTTTCGTTGCCTACCGTTAAAGTTGTCTCGTGTGGTCCCTACAAATAGGGCAAGTGCCCCAGCTCCATCGTCTCGAACGGAATCCATAATCTCGGACACGTCAAGGGGCTCATAGGTGAGGGCGAAGTTATCGCCGGTCGCAGGTTCGGTCAGTGATAGGGCCACAGATTCGGACCCAGCATCATTCTCCATCGCAATGCCGGTGAATTTGAGAGCTGGACCAATAAGCCAACGAGATTTATAGGTACCAGAGGATTGGATATTAATAGCCTAATGGTGTCTCGCTATAAGTTGGGTGACCTTCGAAGTCTGAGCGAACGGAAACGAGGGTGTGCAATTGCAAAAACTAGTTTACACCAAGAATCTCCAGAGAAGTGGTTCGGTTATAACCAAGACTTGTGCACAGAAATGGCGGGTCAAAGACAAGCTACAAGTTAGTAGCACAACTTCGGAGCGAGTCGTATCGGCGACGCTGGTGGTGGGGGAAATCAACGTTGTGAGACGTTGATCGGGGTTATGTAAGGGTTATCTTATCATAGATTAGATCTTGGGACCCGGATCGCTTGTAAGCTCGGATTATACTCGAAGCCACGCTCAGCAACCTTATAAACTGGCGTCCACCGTTCGCTTGTCGGTACACTTCCGGTTTGCGGTACAGTTTTGTATCTTGTGTGTGTAGTCTGAAGCACCAACGGTTGGCGCTAAAGTTATCAATTGACACGCCTGCGCTCCCTCGTCGATTGTAGCTGTATGCAAGAGGATTTTCAGCAAAATAAGACGTTGTACAATTCAAACAATCGTAGGTTTTATTGAGGTACATCGGTTGACGTATGGTCGACGAAACCGACACAATTGTTTCGATGAGACTCTGGCGAGATCCCATCCCAGTGCCTGAGAAGCAAACTATTATTAAGTCTTAAGAAGGGGCGTCTAATAAACGGTTGCTTACTTTGCTTGGCATTCATGGCCGCAATAAAGAGTTTCCAAGCACAAGCTGCAAGCAAACCCCGAATTACAGTCCAGAACAGGCTTTGGACACCTGGCATAAGCGCATAGTCGCTCCTCGCCTGCGGTGTCAGGAGAAAAGTATCCGAAAGCAAGTCCTAGTGTGTTCCAGACCTGCCTGCATTTGACAGCATATTTTACCGTTCGACTCGGTAATTGAACCGTGGAATAGGTTGAAAGCCACCTTTGCGTCTTTTCCCATTCTCGATGAGAAGATGAAAACTCCATCTGGGCCCCATGGGGAAGCCAATAGGCGAACATAAAAAGTGACTGTAGTACCTTGTCCCAGCGCTCTTGATCAAGGGTTAAGCAAGCGAAACTTTTATCTAAACAACCACACGCGTAAACAGCCTGAGAGTGCGAGAAATCAGTACACCCACCTGGCATTCGGAGATATTTGATCAAAAGGCAACCTTTAACCAATGGAGACAAAACCATTCGTCCAATGAGCTCGACAAAGTCATTTGAATTTAAGGTGCTAGCCATTTGGCGTGCCGCTGTTCCATCAGGGTGGAGCTGGAACATCTTGCTACGGTATTATATGAAGTACAAACGTGGAAATTGTCCAGGGAATGGACTTACCAGATAGCCTCAAAAATTCCGGCACAGTATAAGATGAAGCTTGTATGTATTGATGTGTCTTCGTCTGGGCATTCATCCCATTCATTCCATATTCGTGAAAGAGAAGCTTCGATAAAAGCTGGCATAAGGTGTGCAGGCTTGAGTAGGCCATCTTGAGGAATAAAATCAATGAAGAGTGAAGCCATATCTATGTCGTAAATAGGCTGGTCGGAGGATGGCGTTATACGGGATATATATGCGTTGATGACGTTTTCCGCGTCATCCTGATCGACCGTGAACTCTAGGCACTCTGCCTTGACATCACACCGGTACTCCTGGTAGTCACCGCAAATGCGTCGAATGTAGAAATTTTCGTTGGGGGTTGCAAAGAGTGAATAGCGAAAGCACAGTGCTCGTAAATGACCCCATTCGTAACTTTCGTCGCTGGTTTTGGAGTCTTAACTTCAGCCGTTGAACGAGGTAAGCTTTGTACTTACGCCTCCAAATACATCGCCCACAGCATATGTCGCCCCATTATCCATAACATAGTTGCCCAGCCGGGAGTCGGAAATTTGGTCAATATAGATGTCAACACACCCCGGTCGTTCCAAAGAGCTTCCAACAGGAAACCAACATCGCTATTGAGGAATCCCCCGACTGATTCGAGAAATAACCGTTGGTCTATGCTGGATAGGTTTCTAGCACCCATCATTGTCAAGGAATCGCGCTTCATCTCCGACTGAACAATTAGCTTATTGACGAAGCGAGACAAAGCCACGCAAACCCGGTCCGCCGTGTCCAAACGCCCGTACTTTCGGATAAACGAATCGAAAGTGTCGGTATGCGAGAGAATTCCAATTTGTATGCCAAGAATCATTGTCCGGAAGCAGTAGAAGCCAAACGAGTGAGAGAGTAGCTATAGTCACAATGGTAAATATCCACACAAGAAGATAAACTGTGGTAATTTACCCCTTTGCCACTATCCTTGATGTCCTCCGTGTACTGACGTAATAGCCCTATGCATCCCGAGACAATTCTAGTATCCTTCAAGGTCCAAAGGTCCCGAGGGTTAGACTGGAGATGAAGTATAGGATAGAAGTGTGTGAAGTGCGGGGGAGGGGTTATTAACGAGCCAGCCACTTCAATCTCCTGAATCGCTTGCTTTGCGCGTTCCAGACCTATGTTTGATGCCATTGGGAAGAAGGGATCCGTAGAATTAAGGTACAGAGGGAAATCGGCCCCCCAGCGGAAGATATTGTATCTCCCAGATGGCATCTCCTTGATGGATACCTTGGACACTTTTTGTTCGACCGTTGTAGCGGAATTACAATGTACCCCAGAAAGCAGAAATGCGATATCAGAGGAGATTCGGCCCAGGTTCTTAGAAAAACTACAACCCGGCCAGATAGGGAGCTGCTTTGTCCTTGGGTAGCGACTCGATTGCTAGGACTGGTACTCTAGCTTATTGAATGGAGGAAGGAGCCGTGCAAGCTTAGCATGTTTTGACTCGTTTGGCTTCAGTAGTAAACGCAAAACACCGTACGTAAACACCGCCACCTAACCTCTTACATGCTGTATATACCACTATGACATGGTACCCTGGCAGACGACCACACAAAGCCTGCAGCACACAAGCACCGGCTGCTGGATCAGTACCGGTCCTGCGCTGTCCCTCCACTTTATGATTTCAGGGCCTCGTTCCACCTCTGCTATTGCCATTTGTCGAACTTGCTGAATTTCGGGGCAGATAGTATGAGGGGATGTAGAAGGCTCTGAAAAGTGGCAAACTAGAAAGATTGGATATGTACCAATTTCCTGTGGAGTGCGCAAACACATGTGCCCTGTCAAACAGCATCTTTTGTTGGATAAAGCCTATTCTAGCGTGACAGTTCGTGCATGATAGTCAATTCCGACACAGTTTTCTTGATGAGTTTCTGGGGAGATCTCAATCCAGTGCCTAAAGGCCAAGTCGTAATCAGAAACCAATTCCGAACCCACGTCGGATGGTGCAGCTTACTTACCTTGCCTGGCATTCTTTGCCGCAATACAGAGTTTCGAAACAAGCACCACAAGCAAGTTCCATTCCAAATTCTTGAACGGGATTCGGGCACCTAAGGTATGTGCATTGCCGCCCTTGCTCCATTGCCCCGGGAGACGTGTATCCAAAGGCAAAGCCTAGGGTACTCCATACGAGCCGACATTTATGAAGGTATTTCGCCATTTCGTCTGGAAGGTAATGTGCGGGATAGGTCAAAAGGTGGCGCCATATCTTTTTCCATTCCTGGTCGCAATCCAAGAAGCTTTCCTGGGCCTCTCGAGGCAAGCTAGCGGCAAGTATAAGCAAGGACTGGAGTAGTTCGTTCCCGTATTTCAAACTATTTGTGATATTGGGGTCAGTATCGTCTAAAGGGCAGCATGCATCAGTGGCTTGGACCACAGAAAATTATTTTTCTTACCTCCTTGTAGTAGGTGAAATATTAAGAAACTTCCATATCCCAATGGGGAGAGGACAACCCGCCCAATAAGCTCGATGAAATCGCTTAAATGTAGAATTTCTATGATTGTTCTGTCAGAGTGTAGCTGAAACATTTTGCTACAAGACATGAGATATGAGCCCTGTGTACGCATACTCAGAAGGAACCGACCCACGAGGTAGTTTTAAAAACTCCCGTGCAATACGCAGCAAAGGCCCACCGCGTCGACAGGTCGCTGTTGTCGCATTCCTGCCATATTCTGGAATATAAAGCTTCGACGAGAGGCGGCATCAGGTGTGCTGGTTTGAGTATATCTTCCTGTGGGAGGAAATCGATGAAAAGCTCAACAATGTCGATAGGATAGGCTGATTGGTTTGGCGAAGGCTTTATCCGAGAGATATACACCTCGAGGAAACTTTGCGCATCGGCCTGATCGACCAGGAACGACAAACATTCTTCCTGTCCATTACAGCCGAGATCCCGGAGGTCATAGCAGATGATTTGGAGGTAAGCATTCTCAGTTCGTGCCGCAGCCAGGGAATAGCGAAAACACAGTGCTCGCAGGTGGCCCCATTTGTAATCATCGTTACTATCAAAGAACTCAGTTCAAACTCCAGTAGAGAACTTTGTTATTCACCTGTCCAGGTCTAACGCCCAGATCGCATGTTGCCCGAGAAGCAACAGAAAGATCCCCCATCCGTGGGTTGGATAATGGGTCGTAATGTAGGTTAGCACATCTCGATCCTTCCACAGAGCCTCGAGTAGAAATCCAACGTCAGTGTTCAAGAGTCCTCCTACGGATCCAAGTAACATCCGCTTTCCCGTGGCCAGGATCTTTGGACCCAACGGCCGCAGCAAGGACATATGTTGTCTCCAGTTTTTCATAACAAGTTCGTCGACGGTCTGAGATAACGCATGGGAAATTTGATCCGGTCCGGTGATGTGCCCATGCGTCTCGATGAAGGTATCCAAGGCATTATTCTGGGCTAGGATACCAACTTGTACGCCAATGAGCATCGTACGAAAGCAGTAGAAGCCGAATGAGTGAGAAAGTAGCTAGAATATTGTTATAAGTAATCTATGAAGGCGGACAAGCTGTAGTGCTTTACCCCTTTGCCGCTCTCCTTGATGTCCTCTTTATATCGACGTAACAACCCTACGCACCCCGAAACGATCCTAGTATTATTAAGAACCCGAAGATCCTGAGGATTTGACTGAAGGTAAAGTATGGGATAAAAGTCCGTAAACTTTGGGGGAGGCGCCGCCAATAGACCAGCAGTTTCGATATGGCGAATAGCGTTCTTGGCACCCTCGAGACCTATATCTATTGCCATTGGGAAGAAAGGATCCATCGAGCTGAGGTACATCGGGAATGTAGCGCCCCAAGTTCTATCCAAAGCTGGTCCATCGAATCTCGAAGAGATAACCCCCGTCGATGCTGACATTCGACGTTTTGCGCAAGCCTTTCCGCAGGACAATTTAGAAGATAAATATGTCGGCCAAGCGTAGGGCAATGTTCGAACCAGAAATTTAAGGGAGCTGAGAATATTACGATCACCGCCAGATAGGGAGAGCCAAGCGGAAACAGGTACGTGGTGGTCAGGATGAAAGCCCGCAGCAACCACGTGATTGGAGATTTCTTTCAAGGGATGCATGTTTTACAGGCACCATGAACGTCGGTCAAACCGCTGGGGATCAAGTCCAAAAAATAAGTCATAAAAGGGGAAGCGAGACCAGGGGTACACAAAGTATGGGGGTGCTAACAAACGCACGCTATGAGTAGAGCTCGAAGGCAAGGAGCCGGACGAAACAAGGCGGCCAAGCGATTGTGGAGCGGCTGTTCCTAATAAATTGGCGAGTCTAACTTGTTTCTATGCGTCTC
>WSTG01000703.1:0-14680 GCA_019616325.1 Ceratobasidium sp. 394
GATGCGGACGTGTGGATCCTCGACGACATGGTCCACACAAACGGGAAGTACTCGCTCAAGGCCCTGAGCCAGTACGAAGCCGACTTCACCGGGCGTTACAGCCACGTGAAGACTATGAAGGTCCGACCGACTGTGATCCTGGGTAATAGCCGTGCGGCGATCACCAAGTGCTGGTTGGACATCGAGGGCGAGGAGGGGGAAAACTGGGTAGAGAGAAACGTAGAATGGGTATACGCTGGAAATAGCCCGTTTTTTGTCTTCCCATAGTAATGTTACGCCTTTTCGAGAATCCTCCAAAAAGGGCGTATTAAGGGGGGGATAATGTTGTGACCTACCCAGGGAAGACCCATATTTTCTTCATTTTTCGGGACTTGGCCGTTACCGTCTAAGTCAAACCCCAGGTCACGTGACCCGTAACCACCATAACGTAACACTCACTACAGGTAATCTCTCCCAGGTAATGCTGTAGTGAGTAGTGAGTGACTAAGCATGTCACATGACCCTAGCATTAAGCGCACGGCTCATATAAGATTCGGAGCCGCGCATGTAGTGAGTAGTGAGTGCACGTGACGCCTGAACACCGCACGTGACTCGCTGCGGACTGCGGACTGCGGACTGCGGACTCCTCATGTATATAAAGGAGTGCGGGAGCAAGATGGTGCCCCATCTTGCTTTATCTCGTCAACCACAGCGACTTGTAACACACACTAGATACACGAATACAATTAGACTTAGCATTACAATTAGACATTAGAGCTTCACCGAAGCAGGGACGAAACAGCACGACCACTCCTTGAGCCAAGAACCACGGATCAGAACAGGTTGCGACACACGGGTTATCTCCACGGAGGCTGTCCAACAAATGATCGTCACCATGGGCGAGGGACTCAAGGCGCTGCAAACCAGCCTATCCAAAGAGGTTATAGCCACGCGGCAAACCGCGAATCTAGTCCACGCGCAAGGGTCACGACAAGAAACGGAACTGCAAGGCGGTTTCAGAAGGGTAGAAAGGGATACGAATCTCATTGCCGCAAATACGCAAAAGGTGCACGAGCAAATGCAGACCCAGACCGGAACCCTCGTCAACATGGACACAGCGCTTGATCGAGTCCTTAAGGACATAAACATGAAACTGATCAAGGTACAGGAGACCATTGATGCCGCACGAAAGGAATCCGGTCCAGGCATCGACGAACGAGGCCTAAACGACTCTCTCAGGGCTATCAATGCTGTCCTTGGCTCCCAAAAGATCAAGCTCGACACCATTGAAGAACTTGTCCAAGTGGTCGAAGACCGAGGATCCCAAACCACGCGAGGACCCACCGACCCACCAGTGCGAAGGGGATGGGAAAGTCCGGTAGGGCGATACGAGACACCGGTGCAAGGATCAGGAGGCACGAGACCCCTAGGGGAACCACAAGCAGAATCCACGACCAGGGCTCCCGAGCGTACGATACGTAGGCGAACATCCTTCTGAGCCCCTAGCCCGTCCGAACGGAGCCGAAGCCCCACACCCAAAAGGCCCTCCATACCCAAGGAAGCAAGGGCTAGGCGACCTGACAAATTCAATGGGAAAAGGGGCAGGGAAGCGGAAGCCTTTCTCACTAAAATGGAGGCCCACTTCGCCGACTACGAGGACTTCGCCATTGACGATGCTAGGAAGATCCGAAGCACGCTGATGAACATGGCAGAAGGAAGGGCTGACGACTGGGCTCAACCCCTGCTCCAGAAGTTCCTCCAGGGCGAGGAACACGAGTTCTTCCAAAGTTGGCAAGTTTTTAGAAAGGCCTTCCTTGATTCGTTCGCAGACCCTGTCAAAAAGGAAAAGGTGATCAGGGAGCTATCAACCCTCAAGCAGACTAAAAGTGCGCAGGACTACGCTACCAGCTTCAGGACATTAGCCTTAGAGGTTAACTGGAATGAGGAAGCGCTGATAGACAAGTTTAAGGAAGGATTGAAACTGGAGGTACGGGCGGAGCTGACCAGAATGGCCATGTATTCCGGATCGAGTACCAACGACTGGTCCCTCGATAACTGGGTAGTCTTCGCCGGCAAGGCAGATGACATGGTGTTTACCAATAGTCGGAATACCCACAAGAAGGAAAACCAGGAACGGAACAGTCACGCGACCACCGCAAGCCATGGCAAGACGGCTACTATCTCTAAGCCCCCCCCCAGAGTATTGTCAAAATCCCAGACGAAGAAAAGAAGCGGCGCCGAGAGAAAGGACTCTGCCTAAAATGTGCCAAACCTGGGCACATGATAAAGCATTGCAAGGGCAAGTGGACCTATGATGCGAGCGCTAACACAGAAGCTGTCAAAGGCAAAGCAGCAAAAACACCGTCGGAATACTCATCAGACTCGGAAAACGAGTAAGGGACTCGGTAGCCATGTCCGAGCGTCCCGAGAAACAGACCCCACCGCATGTATGTTACCTCAAGAAATCAGATAATCAATCAACAATATACATTGCGGTGGAGGGAATCATGGACCCAGCAAAGACCCTAATCGATTCCGGGTCTACCAGAAATTTTATTGACGTAGATTATGCGGAGGAGAAAGGGGTAACAACAGAACCACTTCGCTTCCCAAAGAAGGTAATAGCCATAGACGGGAAGGAAGTGGAAGAGCCAATCACAAAGAAGGCTACCCTGAGGATAGACATGGAAGGTAAAACGCTTGACTGCGACTTCTACATACTACCCTTAGGGGATACAGAACTTATATTAGGATGGGATTGGCTACGAAGCGCCAAACCGACCATCGACTGGAGCGATCTGAGCATCACCTACCGAGAGGAGGAGATCCATGCCAAAGAAGCAAAGCTTCAGGACGAACCGCCAATACCCGAAAGTATAGCGGATTTCGTGGATCTCTTCCAAGAAGAAGGTTTTAGTGAACTTCCAGAACACAGACCCTATGACTGCAGTATTGAATTCCAGGAGGGCGCCGAACTACCAAAACCGGCTAAAACATACCCCATGTCACCCATTGAGTCCAGAGCACTCAAGGAGTACTTGGATAAGGAACTCAAAGACGGAAAGATAAGACCCAGTTCTTCTAGCATAGCCACCCCATGCTTCTACGTCAAGAAGGCAGATGGGGGATTACGGCTAGTCGTAGACTACCGAAAGTTGAACGCTATTACCAAACCAGATCAATTCCCAATGCCCGTTCAGGCAGATCTGATAGAAAAGTTCAAGGAAGCGAAGATCTTCTCAAAAATGGATATCCGATGGGGTTTCAACAACATAAGGATCAAGGAAGGGGACGAGTGGAAGACCGCCTTCAGAACTAAGGAAGGTCTTTTCGAATATCTGGTGATGCCATTTGGGATTAGGAACGGACCAGCCACTTTTCAATGGTTAATGAACCACATCTTTCACAACCTCATCGACGTTACGATGGTGGTATATATGGATGATATAGTGGTCTTTTCCTCTGATATAGAGGAACACACCGCACATCTCAGGGAGGTCCTACACCGACTAAGAAAGAACCACCTCTTCCTCAAACCTCATAAATGTAATTTCTACACTACCACCACAGATTTCATCGGTATAGTAGTCTCACCAGAAGGGGTCTCTATGGAACAAAAGAAGATCCAAGCGATAACAGAATGGAAACCTCCAACTACCGTCAAACAGTTACAGTCTTTCCTAGGATTCGCCAACTTTTACAGGAGATTTGTTCAGGATTTCAGTAAGATAGCCAAACCACTTACGGAATTAACGCAAAAGGATACTAAATGGGAATGGTCCACAAACCATGAAGAAGCCTTCGCGGAGATCAAAAGAAGGATCGGCTTACAACCGGTACTAATACACCCTGACCCGGAGAAGCCGTATTACCTAGAAACGGACGCCTCAGGCGTTGCTATGGGAGCCATACTGAGTCAGAAGGGAGATGACGATAGAATGCACCCTATAGCCTTCATGTCAAGGGGCTTCACTCCTCCGGAAAGGAATTACGACACCCACGATAAAGAGTTACTAGCAATAATCCAGTCCCTCCTGGAGTGGAGGCTACACCTAGAAGGGACAATCATCCCAGTGACGGTATACACAGACCACCAAAATCTGCAATACTGGCAGGAAGCCCAAGTCTGGAATAGAAGACACGCAAGGTGGCACACCTTGCTAGGGGCTTTCAACTTCCACATCGTCTATAGACCTGGGAAGATGTCCACCAAGCCGGACGCACTCTCTAGGAGGCACGACCATAACAATGCACCCAACCCGCCAATGGTGATGTTGCCAACAGAAAAGTTCATTGGATTTACAGTGTGCCACAAAACCTATCGTAAAAATCTGGCCATACTAATCACACTGGCACACAGCCTGAACTATATGCTTATGTAAGCTGAGGCTCACGTCAGCAATAGCAGTGCTTCCTGGCTACAGTCTGTTACTTGTTTGGTTCTGTTTGGTTCAGTATTCATTGAGCTGTGGGTCACACAGTCAATCAGTTTTTACGATAGGTTTTGTGGCAACCTGGCCATCAGACACTGTCTGATCTGTTGGTAGGCATCCATAGGCCTGGGTGGTTTCTACATCCCTTTGGGGACAGCACAGCCTGAGCCACACCCACTGTGCAAATTGTGGCTGTGCTGCCTGCAATGCTGTGCCAGCACAGATGCTGCAAGTTGGTGCTGTGGGGCAACAGCAATGGCAGCCAGAGCACCAAGCAGCTTGTGCTTGTCAGCATGTCTGAGGTGGTTGTAGGGGTATTTGGACCTGCTGAGTCTAATGGAAGCACTTTCAGGCTGCCTGGACCAGCACATCTAGCTGGAAGAGTGATTGAGTGGAGGCAACCCCAACACCAAACACCAATGATGCCATGTTGCATCAGCACTGAGCAGATGTGGGAGCAAATTGGCACTGCTATGAGATGCAGAACCATCATGTGCTTGCATCTGCAAAAGACCAGCACCCCAGCTGCCCTGCTTCTTGTTGAAAAGTGGGCAAAACCCCAATGAAGCCTTAGTACTGCCATCCCCCGCACTGATATTTGGCCAACTGTGCAAGCAGATGGTGTAGTCCAGCTGTCATTCCTACCAGGCACCATCAGCATAGCCACAGGCCCATTCACAATGCACTTACAAGTCATTTTGGTTAACTCCTACAAACATTCTGAGCATTTCCATTGGGATAGCTGACCCAATGAGAACATTCATGCACACAACTGCCATTTTTGAACAGGAATCAGGGCAGCTGGGGTGCTGGTCTTTTGCAGATGCAAGCACATGATGGTTCTGCATCTCATAGCAGTGCCAATTTGCTCCCACATCTGCTCAGTGCTGATGCAACATGGCATCATTGGTGTTTGGTGTTGGGGTTGCCTCCACTCAATCACTCTTCCAGCTAGATGTGCTGGTCCAGGCAGCCTGAAAGTGCTTCCATTACACTCAGCAGGTCTAAATACCCCTACAACCACCTCAGACATGCTGACAAGCACAAGCTGCTTGGCGCTCTGGCTGCCATTGCTGTTGCCCCACAGCACCAACTTGCAGCATCTGTGCTGGCACAGCATTGCAGGCAGCACAGCCACAATTTGCACAGTGGGTGTGGCTCAGGCTGTGCTGTCCCCAAAGGGATGTAGACACCACCCAGGCCTATGGATGCCTACCAACAGATCAGACAGTGTCTGATGGCCAGGTTGCCACAAAACCTATCGTAAAAACTGATTGACTGTGTGACCCACAGCTCAATGAATACTGAACCAAACAGAACCAAACAAGTAACAGACTGTAGCCAGGAAGCACTGCTATTGCTGACGTGAGCCTCAGCTTACATAAGCATATAGTTCAGGCTGTGTGCCAGTGTGATTAGTATGGCCACATTTTTATGATAGGTTTTATGGCACACTGTATTGCTGTCTGGAAGTGATGTGGGGTCCCAACTCCTTGCTGAAGTGGAGCTTCATAGCTTGGAGCATTCATTCAACATCAATCCTGGCAGGTAGGGGATGAGTTGAATTGTGAGGATGGGTCACCACAAAAAGTAGCTCACATTGCCATCTTCATTTACAACTCCTAGCTCTGGAACAAATGAGTGGCTGCACAGTCATCTGCCAATGCTCTTGCCGCTTACCCAGCAAGGCAGACATTGCTAACTCCAACTTGCTATTTTTGCCTGTTGAACTTATCTTCATGATTTTGTGGTTACTCAAATGGTCTGACCTCGCTGGGGTCAACCTTGTCTGGCAAAAGCTTTGGAGGTTTGATAGTGCTTTGATGTGGAGTGAAGTTTGAGGTGGTCATCAATGCTTTTCACAATGTGTAAAGATTCAGTTAACTCCCTCCCGCCACAGTACTTGTTGATGCTGCCAACACACAATAAATTTGTCTTGCATGTGAGTTGGTTTTCATCTGACATACTGTTCTTTTGTTTTTTGTGAATGCTCATGTCTGCTGCTTTGAAATTACATGATGGCTGCCCTCAATTTGAGCAAGATGCAGAGGTTCTATACTTATGCTAGTTTTGTCCACACACTCTATGTAGGTAGCAGCATTGTTCCTCAGGTGCTCTGTCTTGCTTGCCCTGGCCACAAAGACACATTGCTACCAGACCTTCATCATCTGTTCATTGGAGCCAGCCCACATAGTGTGGCGTGGCCCAAAAACACCTTTACAACAAACAATGTGCTTGAGTTGCTTGCTCTATTCCTTTCCCCTTCTCTGCAAACTCTGTCATTGTCTTGCAAAGGGTTAGCCATTGACCCTGATGAGCTCTTCTGCTGTGCACCCAACCTCAGCAACGTGTGTCTCGCATGCACTCCATACATAAGGTTCCCACCTTATACTCCTCTGTGCCTTTCATAATCTGGTGGATGCAAAGCCAATTGCCTCAAACATCCAAATTCCATCCAGTTGTCTATGCTCAGCCCAAGCCAGGGTGGTGGTCTGACCAAATGACTCTGGCTCTGGCTTGTTGGCAGCAGCTTACAAATCTCATAGTCAATGGCCATTTCCTTGGCACTCAGGATGCTGTGTGTCACATATCTACCTTGCTGAATCTTGTCAGGCTTTTAATTGTGACACTGTCAAGCCTTGGCTGGGCCAACCTGCCTTCTGGTGATGGAGTCTTTCTGAAGTTGCAGGTGATCACACTTGACATGGCTACCCATTCTGTTGCTCAAGCAATTTTTTGTTGCCCAGCAGTTTCAAGCTGCATCATAGCACTCAATTGGAGCATTAACCAACAAGATGACTACACTGCTTTCACTAGTTGTGTGGATGTTCTCAGCCAAATTTCTGGTGTTGCCAGTGGCATGCACAGCCTTCATGTCTTCAACATTGATGGCAATGGCACAGGTCAATCTCTCTGGGCCTGCAAGCAGCTCTATGAAGTGCTCCCTGCCTTCTCTCCATCCCGGTTTGATACCAAATGTGACATGCACATCTTCAATAAAACCCAACTCTGACGTATGTGTTTCTCTCTCTTGGTTCCTGCCTCACCTATTGAAGCTTGGTCCAGCTACAAGTTCCTGCAGAGCTCCTTGAGTTGTTTGCCCATGCTTACCCAATGCTCTCTTATCTGTGTTGCACAGTAGATATAACAGCCTTGTCCATGGCACTAAAAAACAAACCCCTTCTACTCTGTGCTCTCAAGTGCCTTCAAGATAGAGATTCCATTGATATTTGCCTATTCCTCAATTTCACAAGGCATCAGCATCACTACACATTGAATCTGCCTGAGGAGCCTAGGCTCACAGCTGGATTTGTCACACAATGAGCCTATTTCACCACTGCTTCTCTCAATTCATGAGCTTGACACCCTTTGCTTGAAGATTCCTTCAAGTCCTGTGGCCTAAATCAGAGTTAATTGAAGATCAGTGGCACTATGAGTACACTGGATCACCTAAATACTTCAGGCAAGTCATCAAAGCACTTGCCTAGTGTCTACTGTATGCTGCTTTTCTTTCTCCTGCACCTCATTTCTCTACTTTTTTGCCTGTAGTTCTGTACCTCTTCTGTCTTCCTCATCTGCTCACTCCTAGTATAGTTTGCACTATGAATGTTTTGCCTTTCCCTAACCCTGATTGTGTCTTTCCATCTGTCTTCTTGTTTGTTTCTGTCTATTTTTCCTCTGCTTCCCTCTCTTTGGCTCTTCTTCCCTCTCTTTGATTGTACAGAATTGACACCACCATGATTGACAACCTCCCCACTCACCCTCCGGCATTACATCATGGTTCAGATGTTAACCAAGAACACAGTTTATCCCCCCCCCCCAAAGCTCCAAGTGCATCATCCTCTTGCTACCTCTTCTGGCCAAGAAGTTATATATGTGGTGAGGACTGGGAGCAGCAAATGTCTTGCCTTCACCATTATCCATCCCTTTTGCCACAATGTAATTACTTAGCTCATTTCACCTCTGAATGTTATTGAGGATCAACTGGCTTGGTGCTGTTCACAATATGATATTCAAACCATCACCATAAACACATCAATCACTAGCCCAAAGCTGAACAAAATGAGTACCATACCTCATTTCCTTCACGTTAGCAGACACCAGGAGGGTGACATGAGCAGAGTCTTTCCAGATAACTGCGCCAGAGGTGTCAGGCATGACATGCAATCCAGCCTCAAGGAGGGTGCTGGTAGAAATCAAGTTGGGATGGAGCTCAGGAGCATACAGCATGTCATTAAGGTAAAACCAAGTAGGCTCCTCATTAGGATGGACTGGCATGGCAACATTCCCACTCTAGCATGTCTCAATTCTAGTGTTACCAGTACCATGGATGAGGATGGGAGGGTAGAAGTTCTCAATTCAGGTGAAGATTGAGTGAATTCACATCATATGCCACTGGCATCCTGTCTCAATGAGTAACAACCCAACTGACCTGGTTGGGTATGTCAACACCTCCTTGGGAATACATGTGTCAATGATGGCTATGTATGCAGCAAAGGACAGAAAGCAGGAACTGGCTGGCAAATTTGTTGCAATCCCTTGCCAGCATGACATCAAACAATGATGAGGTAGGTGGTGTGAGTGGTAACCCAGCAGTGATGGCGGCAACTGTTATAGCTTGTGTAATTTCCAGAGTTTAAGTGCAAGTGCTGAAGGGGTGCCAACTTAGAGACGGAGGCACTTACGTGAGGGATCAGGTTCAGGTGTATCTGCTGTGTTACTACTGAGACCTGGGAAAGGATACTCTTAAGAGATTTACCAGTTGGTGGAGGAAATGATCTCTTGGAGGTGTATGTTGAAATATTCCTTAACCAGTTGCCTAGAGTAGGAGAAGACAGGGCCAGAAGGTCTTAGTATATAGTCATGAGCCTTGTCAGAGGTGAGTGCGTCCCATATGCAAAGTATTGTAAGTGTTGTAAAAAACTGCCAACACTGATCACACCCTTAAAAAGCATGATCCATATGCTTACATGGGCTGAGATTTCTGTCAGCAGTAGCTGTGCTTCTCAGCTACAATTTGAAATTTGTTTGGTCTTGTTTGGCCCAGTATTCATTGAGCTGTGGGTCAAACAGTCAAACAGTTTTTACTATAGGTTTTGTGGCAGCCTGGCCAGGAGACAGTGTGTGATCTGTGGGTGGGCTTCCAAGGGCCTGGATGACTTCTGCCTGCCCTTGGGCAGAGTACAGCCTCACCTCCACCCGCTGTGCAAATTGTGGCTGTGTTGCTTCTATTGCTGTGCCAGCACATGGACTGCAAGTTGGTGCCATTGGCCAACAGTGATGGCAGCCAGAGCACCAGGTAGCTTGTGCTGGCCAGCATGTCTAGGGTGGAGGTAGTGGTATTTGAACCTGCTGAGTGCAATGGAAGCACTTGTAGGCTGCTAGGTCCAGCACATCCTGCTGGGAGAGCCTTTTAGTGGAGGCAACCACCACACCCAACAGCAATGATGCTGTGTTGCAGCAGAACTGAGCAGATGTGGGAGCAAATAAGGACTGCTGTGGGATGCAAAACCATGGTGTGCTTGCATATGCACATGACTGGCAGCCCTGCAGCACTGATTCCTGTGCAAAAATGGGCAAAACCCACATGAGGGCTGAGTTCTGCTGCCCCCCACACTGATATTTGGTTAACTGCTCAGGCAGATGGGGCATTACAGCTGTCATTCTTGTCAGGCACCAGTGAAGAGGACAAAGGCTAGTTAACCCTGAAGTTACAAGCAATTTTGTTCAACTTCCACCAAGATTCTGAGGGTTTTCCAGGGGATAGCTGACCCACATGAAACATGTAGAGAACTGCCACTTTTGGCAAGGCTAGTGCACAGCAGAGCTGCTGGTCTTGTGCATATGTAAGCACACCATGGTTTTGCATCCCACAGCAGTCCTTATTTGCTCCCACATCTGCTCAGTTCTGCTGCAACACAGCATCATTGCTGTTGGGTGTGGTGGTTGCCTCCACTAAAAGGCTCTCCCAGCAGGATGTGCTGGACCTAGCAGCCTACAAGTGCTTCCATTGCACTCAGCAGGTTCAAATACCACTACCTCCACCCTAGACATGCTGGCCAGCACAAGCTACCTGGTGCTCTGGCTGCCATCACTGTTGGACAATGGCACCAACTTGCAGTCCATGTGCTGGCACAGCAATAGAAGCAACACAGCCACAATTTGCACAGCGGGTGGAGGTGAGGCTGTACTCTGCCCAAGGGCAGGCAGAAGTCATCCAGGCCCTTGGAAGCCCACCCACAGATCACACACTGTCTCCTGGCCAGGCTGCCACAAAACCTAGTAAAAACTGTTTGACTGTTTGACCCACAGCTCAATGAATACTGGGCCAAACAAGACCAAACGAATTTCAAATTGTAGCTGAGGAGCACAGCTATTGCTGACAGAAATCTCAGCCCATGTAAGCATATGGATCATGCTTTGTAAGGGTGTGATCAGTGTTGGCAGTTTTTTACAATAGGTTTTGTGGCACACTGTAACAGCAACATTCATGTCTACCAGTTCTGCAGCTCCACTTGAGGCAGGTTGCCCCTCATTCTTCCTCATTGGGTGTCTAAACTGCTCATTTGGCCAGCAATAGAGACCATTGTGTGGACATTGAGGTGCACCCACATAATGCCCAGTGAATAAGCAGTCACAACAGGTATCCTGAGCCTGAGCAACCAAGGCTGTGTTATGTCTGCCAGTAAGTGTGAACTGAGACATCAAAGACCCATCTGGCTGCATCAAACTCCCATCAATGTTCCTGGGTAGACGAAAAGAGTCTGATAGCACAAATGACTGTGGAGAGTAGGTGCCAGCTTGGAGCTTGGGCAACAGTGTAGATGTGCCAGATGTGAACAATGACTGCACCTTGCATGAGTCAACCTCTGATTGAGGCAGCATCTGATGCAGGATCTGGAATGTCTACACCACCTGTGATAGCAATGCCTGAACCACTTGTATATACAATCACTGAGGGTTGGTCATAGGTCAAGCTGGAAGAACCTGTTGTGATGTTGCCAGGCAACTGTGATCAGTGATCCAGCAAGTCACCCCTTGGTTCCCTTGGCCAGCCATATTAGGGCACAAGTTTTGTGGTGACATGAGTTGGAAGGGCAAGCCCAGAGCTGGATGTCGATTCAGAGGGACAAATTTGAAAGATGAATTAGAACCATGTGGGGAAGCAGGGGAGTTGCTTGGTGCTGAGGAGGACAGGTAGTTCAGGAGATAGCCAAATGAAGTGTGAGTTTCAGTGGTTCCATTTCTTGTCTCAGTGGGCCTAGACTCCTGGAGCTGCAACAAGACACAGTGACACTACGGGATAGTGGGACAAGAATACATGGTATGAGCACAGGAAGATGCTGGGGCTCATAACTTAAAGTGTGTAGTGCTGAGGCCTCACAGACAGAACAACAGGCATTCAGCAAGTGACAGAGAGCAAGCTCTTCTTGTAGTGTAGCTGTCTAACATGCAGGAAGACAGATGGTAGACTAAGCAGACAAAAGAACAAACAACAAGACCATGTACATCAGTTGAAGCAACAGAGAGCAAGCTGAGGACAACACACAAGTGAGCAAACTATATAGGCAAAGCAATGATGGAGGAAAGCAGGGCAAGACAACAGAAAACAACAGAACAAGAAGCCTGGTGAGGCCATGTCCCAACCCATACAAAATAAACAAGTTGCGAGAGAAGGAACAATACAGGTCAACCAAGCTGTTCAGCAATTTGTCTAAGGTATTCTTTGGCTTTGGGATACTCATAATGGTACTTATGCTCTATCAACACCAATTCAGGCCACAGGCTTTGAAGGTGGCTTTGGGTGGATTGTGTCAATTGTGGCAGAGAGCATCAAGGGCCCAAACTCACTCTGCCATGCTGCTTGGACTTAGAACATCTTCCTTCAACATGTTAGGTGGATTGCGCCACCTGACAAAATTAACGACTAGAGAAATATCAACTGAATCTCTATCTTGGATTTCATTGACACTCCAGAGGGAAAGGTATTTGTCCACATGTTCTGCAGCCAACACCACAATGTCTACTATGCATTGCAGATAAGAAAGTGTTGGGTAAGTGTAGGCAAACAACTCAAGGACCTCCACAGGAATTTGCAGCCAAGCCAGGCTCAAATAGGTGAGACGGGATCAAAGAGAGAGAAAAGCATATATCAAGCTTGGTTTATGATTGAAGACATGCATGTTGCATTCAGTATGAAAGCAGATGGGGGATAGCATGAGAAGAGAATCATATGATGTGTTGTAAGCCCAGAAGGATAGAGGTGTGCTGTTCCATGGGATGTTGTAGATATGCAGGCTATAGATGTTGCTGGCAACATGACAGAATTGGCTGAGAACATTCACACAGCCAGCTATAGTGGTTGAGCTGTCAAGCCTTCTAATTTTCCAATCAAGCACAGCAATGCAGGATGAAACTGTCAGGCAACAGAATATGGTTTGAGCCACAGTGTAGGTTGCACTATTGAGAGTGATGTTGTGCACCTTTGGAAAGACATGGTCACCAGAAGGCAGGTTGGCCCAGCTGAAGCTCTGCAGTATCACAATTGAAAGCCTGACCAGATTTGGCAAAACAGATATGTGGCACACAGCATCCTTAGTGCCCAGGAAGTCACCACTGACTGTGAGATTTGTGAGCTGCTGCCAATGAGGCAGAGCCAGAGTCATTTGGTCAGCCCACTGTCTGGGCCAGGCTTGAGCATAGACTCCCAGGATGTGAGTTGAGTGGTCAAGGCAACAAGGGTGGTGTTCAGCTGGAACCAGCTGACATGGGGGACTATTTGGTGTGAACTTTAAGCATGAAGTGGACAAGAGGCACATGTCACTGAGGTTGGGTGCACAGCAGAACAGCTTGTCAGGGTCAATGGCTATCCCTTTGCAGGACAATGACAGAGTTTGCAGAGAAGGGAAAAGGAATAGAGCAAGCAATTTGAGCACATTGTTTGTTGTCAAGGTGTTGTTGGGCCACTCCACACTATGTGGGCTGGCTCCAATGAACAGATGATGAAGGTTTGGTAACAATGTGTCTTTGTGGCCAAGGATAGCAAGACAGAGCACCTGAGGCAAGATGATGCTGCCTAAAGAGAGCATGCAGACAAAACCAACATAGGCATAGAACCTCTGTATCTTGTTCAAATCAAGGGTGGCCGTCATCTAATTTTAAATAAGTAGACATGAGTATTCACAACAAACCAATTGTGCCTCAGATGAAAGCCAACTCACATGTAAGAGAAGGACATGGTGTGGTGGATGCAATACTGAGCACCAGGGCTGGAGGGAGTTAAAATAATCCCTGTGCATTGGTAAGAACAGCTGGTGAACACACCTCAAACTTTGCTCTACAGTGAAGTGCTTGCCATTCTCAAGGGCTTTTGGCACACAAGCCTGAGGTCAACCAGGGCAGTATGTTTGAGTAGCCATAAAGTCATGAAGATAACTTCATCAGATAAAAAAACCAAGTTGACTGCCTTGCCAGGTAAGGGGGAAGTGCATTGGCAGACAACTGTGCAGCTTTGCATTTGTTTCAGAGCTACAAGTTGTAGATGAAGATGGCAATGTGAGCTACCTTTTGTGGTGACCCATTCTCACAATACAACTCATCCCCTACCTGCAGGAATTGATGTTGAATGGATGCTCTGATTGATGAAGCTCCACTTCAGCAAGGAGTTGGGACCCCACATCACTTCCAGATCGCAATAACACCACATCTATCTAGTGTTTTTCTGATTGTTTACACTTCCACACTGCCTCCAGGGCAGTGATGGCTGACTGTGTTATACCTTGTGTAATCTCTGGAGTTTTAAGTGTAAGCGCTGAAAAGATGCCAACTTAGAGATGGAAGCACTTATGTGAGGGAGCAGGTTTCAGGTGTATGCGCTGCATTGCTGTATGCACCTGGGGCAGGATACTCTTAAGAGATTTACCAGTTGACAGAGGCAGTGATCTCTTGGAGATGTATGTTATGTAACGCATACATCCTGAGATTTGAAGTCTTCGCTAAGACTTTAAGTTAACTCTGACTTATCCTAACCTAACTCAGATTAGATATTGGCTTAGATAAGATAAGGAAATTTTTCTACTATTTGTAGTATTTTTCTTGAGCCAAATCAATAAGGAAACGGTTGAGATATGGACTTACCCCTATCTCCCCCTAGTGTCACATTCCCCCTTGCTTAGTACTCAACCCCTAAGCTGTCATTACTATATTAGGAGGTCCTCTGACCATTTGTGGCGACATCCCAAGACATTCTAACGGCTAGATAAAAAGTT
>WSTG01000704.1:0-14679 GCA_019616325.1 Ceratobasidium sp. 394
GACAGCCTGCGCTCTTCCAACTCGACTACTGGTCGTGCCCCGCTAGACAATTCCGTTGGTGGTTCGGACTCCTTTTACCTGGGTGGTTTGGAGTTGCGAATTTAGGTGCTCTTGGGACGCTGACTCTTACGCGGACTGGGTCCCCGGATTGTTTTCTCTCGACCTTGCGATTACAGTCTCCACTATATTGTCGCTCGCGGTTCGAACCTCGATCTTGTCGAGAATATCACGCAACCACCAAGAAACGCGCTCTCGGAGTCTTCGGGAGCCACAAGCTAGACTGGGACTGACGACCGAACGGACTGCTCGACTGCTGCTCACCGGCCAATGCGCATCCTCCACTACTTCTCCGAACCCCAAATCTTGCAACTACCGATTTTGGTCTACCATCAGACGGTCGCCTTCCACCATCTCACGCTGCTCCTGCCACCATGCCTCTCACGGCGTTTCCCCTCTCTACGATACCTGGGCCTGGAACTGCGTCGAACCGACAATACCTCCAGTACGCGCAAACGCTGCCCGACTGTCTCCGATACATAGCTCGGGCTTACAGCCCGGTCCACAATTTGCTCCCGCCTTTCCGATCACAACGACGTTGAGGACAGGAATACCAGCACCGCGAGCATGCGAAGGGTCAGAACTCGACCGCATCGCTCTCGCCACCAACTTTGAGTCTTGATGGCTCGTTCTCGTTCTCGTCTCGAACGAGGGGACCATGTGCGACGAGAACGGGGCAGAGACGAAGAGGCCGTAGGAGGCGGATGTATTTGCCCCGATTGGGATCGAGTCCGGCGAATGAGGGGACCAACTCACCTAGCGCCAACCAGGGGGCGAGCATCGAGTAAGCTAGCACACTGTATCCCCATGTTACAGTAGGCTCAACTCGTTGTCTCGGAGCGCACCGGAACGGACAACGGTGAGCATACTTTGGCTGATTTGCGGGAATCTTTGTCCACCATCGGTGACGTTAGAGTTTGATCCGAGGATACAGCGTTGCGAATCGGCGCTGTGTTTTCGCTTGAAAAACGATATCCTGAACTCCTCGCCGCGTTTGTTGACCCTCTGGTCCCTCTCAGAGTCGTGCAGGTCCCAGGCCCCCCACCTACATATCTCATCACGAGTTTGATGCGCATAAAAGTGTTCGATATTGCGCTTGTGCTTTCCCCGATCCATCTATCATACGTTTCAGGCTACACGCCGGGTGCTATTTGAGCTCACCTCGGTGACCGTGCTTGGTGCGTCAATTACTCGATGTTTAGGTCATTTTTCACGAGCTCTATACTTCCACGCCCGTTCCTTTCACTCCCTGTGGTCAAGCAACGATCGGCGTCGAGATTCGGCTCACCAGGTTAGTGGCTAGGACCACCAAAGACGGCTGTTAGTCTCGGCTAGCGTGGGTATGCTCACCACTCCGGGTTTTTTTTTTACCTTTATTCAGCGAGGATTCCACCCGTCGGCACAGTTTGGCCATCCGCCAAGTGTCTGGGCGGCTGGCTAGGATATCATCCTTTAGAGGATTGGCACCCTATCGTCGTCGCCATTGATTCGCTCCCGAGTTTGGAGCTTGGTGCCGTACGGTCGTATTTACCTCGACCCAGAAAGTGCCTACACGCGACGGGGGCAACGCTCGGTGGGAACGTTCAAAGAGAAGCAGCAGCGTTGGATTGGACAAAGATTGGGTTCGGATTGAGTACAGGCGAGAGGAAGGACATGGGGATTCAACGCGACCCAGAGCGGAGAGCAGGAACACAGGCTTGCGTTGGGTTGCTGTTACGCAACAGAACTCGATCCTCGCGTCTGCAAAACTCGAGTCCTGTCTTCTGCAAGCTGAGTATGAACGTGTTATGGGTGGGACATTTACCGCGCAATGGCAAATGTTGATTGTGAGTGTATTTTCGGTGTATTTTCGCGATTATGAGTTCATGGCGATCAGTGGCGTTAGCCTTTGATCCGAGGGCTTAGAGTCGATCGACGTGTTGGCGGGGCTTGGCGCTAACCCGCACCCTCAGCCCTTCACTGGCTGTGCGACAGACATATATCATTTACTCCGTTCGTTGCCGCACTAATATTTCCCAACTATTTGAAGGTCGTTTCTGCTCTGCTCCGTGGTTCTACTACGTGTAGGACGCCTCGAATAGCGAGGTGAACTTGAGTTCAAGCCCGGAAAGGGAGAGGCAGCGTACGGGGGCACAAATGCGCTTGAGCAACGATATGTGACTGCTCTCTGGGTGAGTTTCCTTGGTTTGGGCCGCGTTGGCGGCGTCGCAAGTGGTTGAGGTCACGGTTGGATTGAGGGGACAGCCGGACACCCACTCTGTACTTAGACGACTTGAATTCATTAGGATTTACAAATAACAACTCGTTACCGCAATGGAACAGCGCAGTCTACCCAATCGACAATGTTTCGTACTCGGTTTTGGCCATTTGTCGGTGGCGTTGATTGCCCGGTTTATTTCCCATCTGCGCGTGAGAGTCGACCACGTGGGCCAGGATCTCCGGTCAATTTCGGGTTTCGTCTTGGCCACCACCAAGCCTCTATCGCATTTTCGAAAGTACGCACAGCGTTTGGCTCCTCCGTGCCCCGCATACTTTGTTCATCTGTCGCATCGTTGTCTCTCGTTGTCCACTCTCTCGTGCGTTGGCCAGCGTGCACGTGTGTCTACAGTCCGAGACCGAGTTGATGGTCTAGCAAGCTGCTGGTTTCCGGGCGGTACCTCTAGTTTCCGTCTTCCTGCTCGGTCGACGCGTTTCTCGATGAGGGTGGAAAACCCGGGTTGTTGTATGAACGCAAATGTCTTCGGGGTGGCGGTTTACCTGGTCCCGGTGAGTTCGCGATGTCATTTCTCATATTGAGAGGCGATTAGGCTAATATCGCATCGTATCTAGCACTCTCTCGTCAACGAGCGACGTGAACGTATGGCAATAGCTCAGACCCGTTCCCTGCCAGCCTCAGCGTCTTGTCCTTCGCCCCGGGAATTTCTGGTAGCCGGCTTCGAGTCCCACCCGTGTTCGGGTTGCTATTTCGAGCCTGGGATCCGCCGGATTTGCGTCTATAACGACAACTACTGGGCCAACTGGGTACTGTGGACCGTGGTCACCCCTGCGTCCCGAGTAGTCTGGCTTTTTTGTCGTGGTGACTCGAACCTGGACTTTGTCAAACACCACACAGTCGACGAGGAACGTGTGGAGAGCCGTCGATACACACGGCTAGACCAGGACAGATTCTTCCACTTCCCGATGATCTCGAATCCTCGCGCGCGCCTGCTACTCGGACCACTCTTCTTGCAATCTATTCTATTTCCTCCACCTCGTGCCATCCCTCCGCCACGTTACGCTGCTCTCTCACCCCATCTCCACGATATCCCTTCAGTCACGACACCGGTGGACGCAATGTCGAGAGTCCTTGCGTCGGCTTTGGTGAACAATAACCTGGGACTAACGTCTCGGCTGCCCAAACAAGACTGGTGGAACGAAAGCGACCGGCCTCAACCGCCCCTCAACCCTGCATCAACCTCGCGTGGCAGTTCATAAGCCGATGACGCAGTCTCCAACACCTCCAGCCTCCACAGCAATCGGGGCAGCCAGAGCGGACACGGACTTGCGATGGGCCGGACCTGCTGCCAAATTGTCGCTACCGACATCGTCCTCGGCATTTTCCTCAAGGTCAGGCCTCGGTCTCGTGGGAACACGTTTGTCTCGACCGAGGAACGAGTCAATGCGCGTTGGGAATGCGACTCGGAGCAGCGATATCGAATGAAAAGCGGCTAGGCCCGCTCGAGACTGGATTTCAAAATTGGTTGGGTCCGTCGCTTGTGGAAGAGGTACCCTGATGATCCAACACGAACCGCATGGGGATAGAATATGGAACGTATAGCAGTCGGCCACTGGCGCGGTTCGTCGTTTCGTGAGTCTATCTCGAGCCAACAAGCGCAACGTAGCTCAGCGTTAAATTCTGCAAGAGCTAAGGCTTGCCGTCTACCGAACGTGTATGAATGGACGATAGGCGGTATGTGTTATTGTGAAATGCGGTTAAACAGTTTGTAAGCATATTTACCGTCGAATTTTGGCGAATATTGGCTCATAATAACTGGTGGCGGTGCAAGTGTTGGATCCAAGGATATCGGTGCGTCAGTGTACCTTGGCGTGTGTCTCTTATCATGCGGTGATTCCGCACCTTCGCCGCGTTCCTCGCCGCATTCGTGCTTCCTAATTATCTTGGAGGCCACGGTACCCCGCGCCATAGAAACGTTTAGATTGATGGATGTCATGGCCGGATAGTGAAATGGAAAACGTCACTATTGTACGCCGAACTGGTTATATTTTTCATATTTCCTACTGACGCTTTCCCCCGTCCCGAATATGGATATTGTAATACGAGTTACGCTCCACTTGCCCTTCTTGCGATAGCCACACCTGGAACGGCATTCGTTTGTTTCACTCATTTAATGTTTAGCCGGTAATATGGCTGCGCGCCACCTTTTTCTTCAGCCCAAGACCACTCAAGGATCAAACCAGGCTCAAAGTAATTCCAGTTGGCGCACTGCCACGACGACTAGAAGAATATGATCAAAGGTACTGTTCAAGATCGGTTATTTCGTACCTGTTCCAAGTTATTTAGTTATTTATCTAGGATTGATCCCGCCCGGTGTTATAGCTCAACTGTTCGTTCATCTTCTGGACCGCCAACAAATATTCACTGCTTAGCTCCGTCTGGAATCGCGTGTACCGACCTGAAGGCGAGGTACGCCGCCAGTAAGTTCACAATGCCGCCAGCACAGGTCTCGTGTATTTTGATCAAATGGATATAAATTTTCTTGTCGATTCAACAAGCGGACATAATATATCACAGCCCTACAGTACTTTTGAGATTCCCAAGGCGACGTCTACGAAACCCCATGGTCCATATATGCGTATGTAGTCTTCTCTCCGTGGCACATCTTCAAGATTGCTCGAGTCGGTTCTAGCAGTAACGATTCGGCGAGTTTTGGCCACGAACCAACATGGTTTGAACCCGATACTTCTCTGGCTGGCATACCACATCACAACGAACCCCCGGGTGATAATTAGGACAGGCGTTGCCCACTCCAGGGGAGAATAAACCCAACACGGAAGCTTATGCTTGAATGGAGCCATGATTGGCAAATCGACAACGTGTGAGCGCTTATCGAACCACACTTTTGGGCACATCGCTCAACCCTTTCCTCTTGGCTACCACCATGACATCCCAGCCGACAACAGGGGAGAGGCGCAAATTTCGCTGCCGCGTGCAAGGTATGAGCCAGTCGGTGAGCTGATGGTCAACTTGCTAAATCCGGCGTCTTGCAGAAATCAAACTTGAACCAACGACATCAAAATACGACATCGTCATCGAACTACAGGTGGACGGCGCGAGAATCCACAAGCTAACGCCGATCAAGAAGGGACAACTGCTGCAATGGGCCAACCTATGCCTTCCATGGTCAGTGAGCGAGGTGACCTCGAGTAGACCCAGTAGCGCTAATCGCTTGCATCCCACAGCGATGTTCACGAGGACTCGGCGATCACACTCCTGATCACCGAGGTTCATACATTCCAGGATCGCGCCGACCAAGCGGTGTGCCAGCTGTCGCCGTTAATCGGGAAAGATCATATATCAATTAATCAAAATTCAGTATCAATTGGTACGAGCATTTTCCACAATATCGTTTCTGCGACGCAAATGTAACTTTGACAGCAGAATGCGAGAATGGGATGTTTAGAACGCAAGTGACTTTTTTGGATCACGACTCAGTGAGTACACCCGTGAACGTTTATTTTGTATTCTCACACATAATGTTCTAGGCGGAACGAGCCTATTCGGAGGCGTTCAGCAAGGTGCAGCGTATGGAGACGCAACCAGGTGTGCTTGAAAAGGCTGGAAGGGTCGGGCATGCATTCAAGGCGATCCTTGAGCTGGGGGGAATGATGGCGGATGTGAGTATAGCGCCAAGATTCTGACCCAGCCGTCGCCGTTTTGTGACATGCTTTGTTCCACACAACAGCTGGATCCGACGGGGAGCGCAAAGGTGGTGTTTGCAGCGTGTACAAAGGCGTGGGAGGTAAGTGGCCAGTGGGTTATTTCACCAGTCGAAGTTGTTGATGATATATCTGTCTTGACACCCACGTTCACTCAGCATCTCGAACAGCAAGAGAAAGAGGACATGGAACTCAACGAACTCGTGAAGGGTCTAGCACGCATGATCCCGTCGGTCAAATCTGTCAAGAACATCGCCAACGACAATTTACAGGAGACCGTGATCAGTATGCTAGACTTGATCGAGGACGTGTCGTGCTTCATCTTGAACTCTAGACCACGCAACCCACTCAGTGAGTGTGACATAGTATTGGTATGGGTTGAGTTGACCACTCACCCGACGGTTCAGAGCGAGCAATGCGTGCAGTGGTCAGCTCAGAGATACAAGAGAGGGCTCAGGCGTTCATACTCGAGTTCCGGAACCTCAGGGCCGAGTTCGATACAAGGGTTAGCGTCCAAACTCTGCAGACGGTTGAATTACGTCGTACGTCCCGAGATCGCAGACAGGCCCACCTCGCTCACACATATGAATAGCACAATCAAACCTCTACGCGACCCTCCAGCGTCTAAATCCGGTCAAACTCATCGGCTATGATCCAAGTCGTCGTTGTCTTCCCGGCACCAGAACGAAAATCGTCGGCGAGATCACCGCCTGGGCGCTGACCCAAGACCTGGGTCCACGTCTCGCCTGGGTCAGCGGCCTTGCTGGACTTGGGAAGAGCTCGATAGCCACGTCCGTATGCGAGGGGCTCGATGGTCAGGGTGCGCTCGCATGCAGCGTGTTCTGCAAACGCGACAACCCCGACCTACGTGATTTGCGCCGGGTCTTAATGACAATCGCGTACGATCTGGCGTCGCAATGGGAACCATACGGAGCGGCAGTTGCCACGGTGCTGCGGGAAGATCCGAAACTAGACTCGAAATATCCCACCCAGTTATACGATGCCCTCTTCGACAAGCCCCTCCAAAGCCTTGGCGAGGTGATGCGTCCGAAAGATACACTCACGGTCGTCGTGGATGCGCTGGACGAGTTTGGCGACACCACCTCCCGAAATCAGTTGCTGGAGTGCCTCCGAGACCTGTCCCAGTGCCGACCTTGGCTCAAGGTAGCCGTGACCAGCCGGCCAGAGGCGGACATCCAAGCGTTCTTTGGAAGCACCAATTCCGACTGGTTCATTGAATACGACGTTTTCAAGTATGACGCTTCGCACGACATTCGGAGCTACGTGGAAGATAAGTTGGGTAGGATAGGAGCAACCAACACCTGGTGTGAGGATGCGGTCGAACGACTAACAATTCAATCCGGAGGGCTGTTTATCTGGGCGAGAACTGCTTGCGAGTTTATCATCAAGGGATACAACAAACGCGAACGCTTGCAATTGGTTTTAGCCGGTTCGCAACTGGCTGACATAGACGCGCTCTATACCACCGCAATCAGGGCGAGCGTACCGGACGAATCCGAAGATAACATGAAATATATGCTGATGTGCTTAGGAGCTGTTATCGGTACGGCGACACGCGCGCCTCTATCTGCTGCGAATCTTGCTATGCTTTTGCAGGGACAGGTCGCGCCAGGAGTGGTCGAGGATGTTCTAGGTAGTCTATCATCGGTGTTGTATGTGGACGAAAAACTGGGAAACGTCGTTCGCGTGTCCCACCCGTCGTTCATGGATTACATCACCACTCCATCCCGTTCGCAAAGTCTGTGCGTGGACTTGAAACAACTCAACACACTACTCGCTCAGTGCTGCCTCGAGATCATGGCTGACAATCTCGAGTTTAATATATGTCGGCTCGAAACGTCGGATCGTCTCAATTGTGATATCCCAAACCTCGATGAACGTATTCAAGGTGTGGTCCGCCCTCATCTGAGCTACAGTTGCTTGTATTGGTCCAGCCACATCGCCGAAGCTGGATTAGACGGGCTCAACCTCTCTGTACGAAGCTTTCTGTTTGAACCGAGGCTGATGTACTGGCTTGAGGTGCTTAGTCTACTCGGGAGGCTGGGTGCAGCACCCGCCTGCTTGCTCGAGTTGATGGCTTGTTGTCCCCCTGTGAGTATTTCAACCTCGTGCGTTCAAATCTGTACAAATATGAGCGTCCTGTAGGATAGCATGCAGGACTGCAGCATACTGGCAAACGACGTGTATCGATTTGTTTTAACGTTCTACGACGTTATATCAGCAAGTACGCCTCACCTTTATATATCTGCCCTTGCTTTCGCCCCTGAGAGCTCGGAGATATCGCAACAAATGCGAAGATTCTTTCCGAAGCGATTGAAGGTTACTCAAGGCGCGGAGAAAGCGTGGACACGGTGTCTGCGTCGAATAGAGGTCACCAGCGCGGTCTACTCTGTTGCAGTTTCCCCCGACAGCCGCCGAATTGTCTCTGGCTCACAGGACGGGATAGTGCGGATCTGGGATGCTGAAACGGGAGATCCGGTACTCGAGCCGCTCAAAGGTCACACTGAGGCGGTGAATTCGGTCGCATTCTCTCCCAACGGTCGTTGGATAGCCTCTGGCTCCGCCGACATGACTATCCGTATTTGGGATGCACAAACGGGCGAGGCAAAGCTCCCTCCTCTGCGCGGTCACTCAGCCTTGGTTTGGTCCGTTGCATTCTCTGCCGACAGTCGTCGCATTGTCTCGGGTTCCAAGGATAAGACAGTGCGTATCTGGGACACAGAGACAGGCCAACTCGTGCTCGGGCCCCTCGACGGCCACACCGACGAGGTCAACTCTGTCACGTTCTCATCTGATGGTCAATTCATTGTCTCTGGATCGGATGACCATACGTCGCGCATCTGGGATGCGCAGACAGGTGCCGCCGCTTGCCAGCCGCTCAAAGGTCATTCAGGTCTGGTGATGTCTGTCGCATTCTCTCCAGACCTACACCGCATTGCCTCGGGCTGCTCTGACAACACAATATGCATCTGGGACGCGAAAACGTGCAAGGCGGCACTCCAAGCGTTGCGAGGTCACTCAGACTGTGTGCGATCCATTGCGTTCTCTCCCGACAGCAAGTACCTCGTCTCGGGCTCGGAAGACAGAACAGTACGCATCTGGGACACACAAACCGGGGACCTGGTGCTTGACACACTAGACAGCCATTCGAACTCTGTTCTATCTGTCGCATTCTCTGCTAACGGTCGTCGAGTAGTCTCTGGCTCCGAGGACAAGACCATCTGCATTTGGGACGTCGTTGACAAAGGCAATCCAGGAGCAGTCAAGGACTCCATCATGTCCAAGGGTCATTCAGGCGTGGTATACTCTGTCGGGTTCTCGTCAAACGGCCGCTATGTTGTCTCGGGTTCCCATGACAAGACCGTGCGGATCTGGGATGCAGAAACAGGCGCAGCAGTGCGCGCACCGTTTGAAGGTCACTCGGACGCGGTGCTATCGGTTGCATTCTCCCTAGACGACCATCGGGTTGTGTCGGGCTCTAGGGACGGGACGGTGCGCATCTGGAACGCAGAGACAGGCGAGTCGGTGCTCGAGCCGCTACGAGGTCACTCGGGGCCAGTGCGATCTGTCGCGTTCTCTCCCGACGGTCATCGCGTTGCCTCGGGCTCTGACGACAAGACTGTATGCATCTGGGATGCAGAAACAGGCGCACAAACGATATCTCCCCTTACAGGTCACTCAGGCGAGGTGAGATCCGTCGCGTTCTCTCCCAATGGCCGTCGACTAGCATCGGGCTCTGTCGACCACACGATTTGCATCTGGGACACGGGGACTGGCCAACTCGCACTCGAACCGCTGACAGGTCACTCAGGCTATGTGAGGTCTGTCGGATTCTCTGCTGATGGCCATCGGATTGTCTCTGGCTCCTCGGACAAGACAGTACGCATCTGGGATGCAGAGACTGGCGGTGCGATACTTGATCCCCTACGAGGTCACACAGATTGGGTGCGGTCTGTTGCGTTCTCCTCTGATGGTCGCTGGATTGCCTCGGGATCGGATGGCGAGACGGTGCGGATCTGGGATGCAAGGACTGGCGAGGCGGTACTCGAGCCGATGCGTGGTCATTCGGGTACTGTATCGTCAGTCGCGTTCTCTCCCGATGGTTGCCGAATCGCCTCGGGCTCTTGGGATAAGACAGTTCGCATCTGGAATGCCGAGTCGCACACGACCTCGGCCGTCCACGCCCCGACGTTCCTGCCAGGTATGTCTCGCACTCTGCTCTACATATCCTCAGTTCAACTCATTACAGTACTGCAGGGACTCAGGTCCGTGCTCTTCCGTCTCAAGCGACCAATGGGAAACTCCTCGTCACGAGCGCTCAGCTCGCTCGCCATATCCATTCTAATTTAGCTGGTTGGGTGACTTCGACCGAAGGGAAACTGCTGGTCTGGCTTCCACCGGAACTGCGGGATACCGACGAGTCGCTGGTTTGCATATCCAGGTCAGGCGTGCGGCATCAAGGCTTCATTGATCTCAGTGCATTCGTACATGGAAGCTCATGGGCCTCGATTGCTGATGTTTAGTTCTCTATTAGAGCATGTATGCGATGTTGTATCCCTGTACTCTTCATGATCTTTACCCTCCATCCTTCTTTGCGCTTGGCCGTGCTATATCCTGTTCTCGTTCTCGTTGTGTCCAGTCCTGAGCGTTTCGCGTGCTTGTAATGACCGAAACAAAGTTTGCTGACAAATGAGTCTAAGCGCCCAGCCACGAGCGTGGGAATTGACAGCTGCTTCCACAAGCCTGCCTTTCTCGCTCTGCCCCAAGGCTTGTCCCTCCAACGTCGCTCCTCGCGCTCGGTGCCACTGCAACCGTCGTCCTACACTGGCTGTGGTGCTTGCGCTTCTACTCTGTTCCCCGTCAGCCTGTCTGCACGGCCTCGCTTCTGGCAGTCGAGCAAGCGATCTGTGTGGACGACCGCTCATTCCCATGCCCCGCCTTATGAATCCCAAACCGGGTTGGCTGATATTGTGTGATGCTTCCGACTTTGAGTCGTAGCTTTGCTGAGCCTCCGTGTGTCCGTCTCTGATTTCCCCTTTTGCATCAATCAAGAAATTTAGCTTATCATCCCACAACGCCTGGACCTCTCTGCCACATCTCAATGTACCACCACCGCGTTCCTAGACTCGGATCTGGGCTATGGAAGACGTGGTGATGGGCTAAATCTGCGCGCCGTCCTTCCTCGCCGCCTTTGCTTCATTGGATTCTCACCCAAACGTTCACGCAAGTTTCAAGCTCAGGTCCGGCCCATTTCGTGCCTTTGTCCCCTGCTGCCGCACAGCCGGCATTCCCTAGGCTCTTGTCCTCCTTGTCGTGGTCGGAGTCTCTCTTGCTTGTCCTAGGAAGAATCACAACGATAAAATCACATTACCATTGAACCATGCGGCTACGAATACGTCGGCCCTCACGATTCGGCCCGCTCCAGCAAAGTCGTGGCCGCTCCACCGCCGCCCACTGCGTCAGACTTCCTCTGCTCTCGCAACCGTCACCACCACCATCCGTTACAACCACACCCACTTTTCCGATATCTCTCATGCGAAAACTGTTCGTCTCCTTTCGTGCCAGTTTGTCCGTCTACCGTCAACCTCCACGGCAAACCTGGAACGCAGATTTTCAAACTGGTTTTGCGGGTCAGTTGTGCTCCCATAGGCCACCGTGGACCATGCGTCCATGGCAAGCTCATTGGCCTTTTCGGTTTGAACCCAGGTCTGTGTTATTATACGTGTTGCAATGCCTACGTACGAGACATAAGAAGCTGACACCTGATCCTTAGTCAACGCTTCCTTAAGCTTTAGTTCCAATCATCACTCTTCGCTCGCGGGTATCAGCTATTGATCACATATTCCCCATCTCTGGCCCTGAGGCTCGACTATCTCCATCACTAACGCGCTCTACGACTGACACTATCTGTTTCGGAAAGTTGTCCTTTGGGACACACGCGGCGCCTGCACTTGCAACACCACCGTAGAGTAGCCAAGCCGTATGATGCGAACGGGTTGGAATTGAGAGACGGGCTATCCTGTAATAATGATCGTTCTCGTTGCTAGGGTCAATATGTCTCGAGTGGACGGACAGATGGGTCAGATTGAATCAGGATACAGGAAGTGGAGAGGCTCGGGGAAGGAGTTGCCAGATTCGACGGAGGTGACGAGAACGCCCTGCGACATCAGAGAATGATAAAGATTCTGTGCGTGGTTTTGACGTTTGAGGGATGCCAGGTGGATTTCGGTATTTAGTGGGTCTTCAGATTGTATGTCTGTATGAGGGTGTAATGTTATTTAGGTATCGTGTTCATTTTGGGGGTCGGATCGTACAATCAAAGGCGTCACTTGAGTAGTGCGTGGTTATACGACGCCTGATTTCAATGAACATGATTTACCCTCATCATTTCGCCGCAGCCTGTACTATCTCTCTTGCCCTTTTACTGACCGCATCAGCCTTGACACTAGCTCGTTCCGTTGTTTCGTAAAACGACTTGAGTAGTTTGCCTACTAGCGCATTGGGATTTAGATTCCCCGCCGTTCCTGCTTCCTGTAATGAGGTAAATGCGATCCGGAGTTTGTCCTCAACCTCGACGTCGGTAAGTTGAGGTGGGAGGAATGACGAGAGAAGCTCGGATTCTGCGTCCTCTTTCGAAGCGAGATCTGGGCGAGATGCGGAGCGGAATTGGGTCGCCGAGTCGTTCTTTACACGTAGAAATGAACACTCGAGTAGGCAGCGGCGGGACAAAGTTGGGACTCACTCGACGGGTGATCGACTTGTGCAACAATGAATAGATTGCATCTTGTGTTATAGGTGTGTCTTTATTGGCTTTATCCGCGTTCGTAATTTCGGCAAGAACAGACTACAGGAGACGGGGATGAGTTCACGATCATTCGGGCTTATGAAGAAGGGAGGCGCACCCGAATGGTGGTTGTGCGAAAGGAATTTTTGGAGCGCATAGACTGTTTGAGGTCGTCTCGGAGTCGAGTACGGATGTCTGGTGCGGATGTTTCTGGCAAATAGAGTGGGTAATATGTTAGTTTCCACAAGAGTATTTTGATGGAGGGAGTACCAGAAGATAAAAACCTAACCGCCGGTCGGATAGGCGCGACAGGGGATTGTCGAAGTGCATATATTTGGATATTGCTGAGGGCGACAGAGCGAGGTAGGGAGATAAACATTTCTAACACGAGATGGTATATATAGAACGTATAGCTATCCGGTTTGGCAGAGTCGAGGTCGGAAACAAGAGACCTGACATCACGTGGTTGAGGTTATTTCAAAATTTCAGACCCATTTCACTCGGCCTAAATAAGGTAAAATGAGGCGCGCTTTGGACGCCGTCTCACGACTTTCCTCAAGTTTCGAGTCGACCTCGATTCAACGTGCGCCGACCCAGGGTTACAGCACCTGACAAACTCCACGCTCAATACTATTATGAAGACGGGAATCGTGTTCTTGGTAAGTTTATCCTAATACAGTTTTATCTAACGACACTCATATCTCCGATACTGCTAGACTCACTTTTCTGATTAGACAAGTCGATCTTAATACAACATTCTACGTTATTCAACGATGGGCTTAAACACAATCCCCCCACTATCAAATCAGGCGCTTTCAGATATTTCTACTGCTGCGAGTGGTCAATCTTTATCGTTCTAGGTAGAAAGGGTATCAACACCCCTAGCGTAGCGGATAGAACCCTCCCGTCACCGAGGGATATTCTACCCGAAGATAGCCAGCCAAGGTCCCAAGGTTCATCTGAGGATGCCAGGTTAACATACTACGCTGCATGCTTGTTATACGGAGCTCGATCATCTAAGTGTTTAGGCCCATCGCCGTAGAAAGACAAACACAGAAGGGCAAGTATCTATTGACGTTGTCGCAGAATTGTTATGCATTTAAAGCATGCCGTTTCGTGGTTAATTTCTTCCCGAAGAGGAGAAATGAGCCGCACAGCCCCGGCGCTTGCTAGACCCTTACGGCAGTTGACGTCATCCAACACCCCGACTCCAACCACCATGTCTGCAGCGTACGCGCGCCTCTCGACCGACTCGGACGCGATCCCATTATCTGCCAGGTCGTCTCCAAGTCCACCCGAGCCACCCCCGCCTCCGAGACGCTCGTATGTAAGAGTAGGAGTCTATGTTCTTGGTGTTTTGGCCGTTGCACTTTTTTCGTATCGTCTCGGCCAATTGTCGGCTGTGCTTCCGCCTCTCGAAGCGCCGGGCGGTAGTGGCAGCGAGATTGGATCTCCTCCGGTCGGCCACAACGGTTCGCAGCCAAAGATGGGAGACAAGCTTAGCGTTGGATAGTACGTCTCTAGCCACTCTCCTACAGTCTTTTCCGACTGACTTTCTTTTGCAGCTTTGTCAATTGGGGCATCTATGGCCGCAAATTTCCGCCCTCGGCTATCCAAACTCAGACACTCACCCACATCCTCTACGCATTCGCCAACACCTCGCCTGACGGGTCGGTCGTCCTATCCGACAAATGGGCCGACACCGACATCCACTATCCTGGCGATTCATGGAACGAAGACCAATCGAAAAACCTCTACGGGTGCTTCAAACAGCTCTACCTGATTAAGAAACGGAATCGGCATTTGAAACTGTTGCTGAGTATCGGAGGATGGACATATTCGCCGGCGTTGCATCCGATTGTGGTGGATGCGAGCAAGAG
>WSTG01000705.1:0-14661 GCA_019616325.1 Ceratobasidium sp. 394
GGGTGGCTATGCCTCTGTATATGTGTCCCAGGGTCCTGTCTGGTGCTCTCTCGCTCATCCATAGCTATCGGATACCCTTGCTGCCCTCTGGCGTGTCCACCGTCCTGATTGGACTTGAGGCGTAAAACCCAGGCGCAGCACAAGAGGCGGACGTTCTTGGGAGTCTTGACGACTTTGAAAACCTTCTTGTATGCAAACAGATTGTATTCATCATCCATAGCCATGTGCCATTGATCGGCGTGGCGAGGATCATTAATAGCTTCGCGATACGTGGGTGACTCGTTGATCGATTCCTTTTGCTGTAAGGTCATAGCAAGTTCGTCATGTTTGCGATGAAGGAATTCATCGAGCGCGGGACGGTTTTCTTCATCCTCGAGGAAGTACGAGGTATTGATTTCGTCAAGAACGTCCATAGGAAAATCGAAATCGCCATCAAAGAGGATGCCTCGATAATGGCTAGGCGGGTTTGCAACATCGGGATTGTCTTCGTGTTCAGCTATATGCGCCTTGTGGATAACTTTGCTAACCCAATGAGTGAATTCGGGTTCGCCTAGACGACTTGGATGACCTATAAGTCTACCAGATGAGTCACAGGTTTGGGGTACAGCAGTACGACCACTCGTGCCTAATTCTGAGTGTTGGCTTCCTGACGCTTGCGATCGCGTTCGGTGTGCCATTGGTGAATCGACGCGAAAGCGAGGAGGTAAATGAGCAGTGCCATGCAAAAGGGCATGTCGAGTAACCCGGGACGATGTGGCAGTAGACCTAGAGCGAGTAGTGCGAGTGGGAGGCATAGGAGTGGAAGTTGCTGGTTTAGCTGGTACTGAGTCGTCTTCTGACTCAGGGGTTAAATCTTCCCACTCCCCTTGCTCTGGAGCGTTGGGTGCTTGTGTCTGCTCATCGGAAAATTCCATTCGTGGCACTTCTGGCACAGCAGTAGCCTTGGGAGCCATATGCACAGCTGGAGCGACAGGTGCTTGAGCTGGTGCAGTGGACTGATGGGCAAGTGGCTGTGTGGCACTTTGTACTCCAGAAGTCGACGCGTGCTCCCCCTCGATGGGCATAGACACTGTTAGCCAGTCATCAGTCTCGATTTCGCTCTCTGTGGAAGTTCCAAGAGGCGGAACGGAAGATGGATTGGCTGGGTCTGGAAGTATGCGAGGGAAGAATACATTGCGCGAGGATTGGATTGCACGGTAAGGCGGTGCAATATAGCGCCAGGTGCCAGTAGGAGACAGATTAAGACCGGTAAAAATGGCAGATTTGGTGTGAGCCTTCAGTTTCGACTGATGCGACTGGATAAGGACTTGACATGTGGTACCAAACTGTTGAAGATGCTCGAGATGCGGCTTCTTTCCATGGAACGCTTCGTAAGGTGACATGAGCACGCCATTGATGTTGGTTGCAGTCGCATTCTTTAGGAGGACTTCATAGCGCATTGCCTCTTCCCAAAGGAAAGGCATATTGGCAGTATTCGACGATCCATGAATCATGGAGCGGGCTTTTTCGACGATTCGGCGATTGAGCTGTTCTGCGTATCCATTCTGTTGAGACGAGTATGGAGTGGTAGTGGTGACTTCGGTGCCTTGTCGTTGACAGTGCAACTTGAAGTCGGCATGGATTAGCTCAGGCCATTGTCAAAGTGTATGCGTTTGATTTTCTTCTCCTTCTGGGTTTGCAACCACATTTCAAACAGTTGGTATGCGTTAAATGCTTCGTTCTTGTGCTTCATGAACCATAATCCCGTAAGACGGGTTGCGGCATCTGTAAACAAAATGTACCAGCGATGTCCTTGGAGCGAAGTTACGGCTGAAGATCCCCATACGTCAGAATAAATGATGTCGCCAATATTCGGTGGCCAGACTTGTTCATGGGTGTGTTTGAATGGGCAAACAGTTGCTTTGCCCTTGATGCATCCCATGCAGTCGAATGAGGGGTCCTTGTCTTTCTTGGAGATGATCAAACCCAGAGCAGTTTGTTGTTTCTCCATTTTTAGGATGTGACGAGGATCGATATGGCCAAGAATTTGGTGCCAATCCTTCAGGGAACGAGTTACGACATATGCATATTGCATCATTCGTGTGGTGGTGATCATGTGCCAATGGTTTCCTGAGGTACGGTTGCCCATTTTCAGAGCGGTGGTGAAGTGGATATTGGTACGGGACCAGATAAAGATCATGACCTTGTCTGAGATTTCAATACGGAGATCGGGATGATGGTCGGTGAGCATGGAAAGCGAAACAAGATTGATGGGTGACTTTGGAACGTATGCACAGTTTTTGAGTTGGATGGCACCGTCACGATCGAATGGAATTGTTCGTCCTTTTTTGACTTTCGGCTCAGTGGTCGCAGTAATGAGTACCACAAGTCCACGGCCTTCGATACCTTGGTCTCCTCCTATACCAGATACGGTTGAGGAAGTAGGTTCGATAGTTCGGAAGTGTTCCTTCTTGTTTGAAACATGACAAGTGGATGCTGAATCGACGATCCATCCATCAGACTGACCGAACAAGAATTTGTCGACCTCCTTGTTTTCAATGTACAAGGGTTGAAGTGGAGTAATGGTGTCGACTATGGTAGTAGCATAAGCATCTTCCATACGTTGGATTTCGTCTGGATGGAGTGGAGCAGCCTCGATGTCTTGTTTGATAAATGTCAAGCAATCGGCCAATGGAGCGACGGTTTCGCCATGCCAGTGTGAATTGAGAATGTCCTGGGTACCTACAAGATATTTGTGGCCGGGTGGCGCAGGCATGTAGAGGTCTCCCCATGATTCGTCTTCTTTGTCAACAATGGCAAAGGCAAATTCATCGGTATGAGAGCTGGATTGCTCTTGGACAATATGGGTAGATTCCGATTGCTGTTTGCAATTTGATTTGTCCTTGAGCTTTTTCTTTCCCTTGGACTTTTCGACATATGCGCCTCCTCCTGGTTTACGACATTCTGGGCGTTTGTGACCGATTCGCTGGCAGTTGTGGCAAATCCATTTGGTATGATCAATAGGCTTCTTGTTTTCAGGCAGGAATCGACCTTTGGAATCGCGATGGTTATTATTGGTAAAGAAGGAAGAATTCCCATTGGTGCGTGTCTTGCGACGATTGGCCTCGTTTAACAGGCGAGTCTGGATGCCTTGGGACATTTGGATACCATCCGGGTCATGAGTGGCATCGAAGGTAAAGTCGATCATCAAAACCATCATGTCATAAGACTCAGGTAGCGATGCAACGAGCTGTTCGATCCATTCGACCTCAGAAATGATAGCACCTCCTTGGGTTGTGAGAGATAGATTGATCTTGTCATGGAGCTTGCGCATAGACTTGATATGTTCCTCCAGGTCATCCTGTTCAGCCATACGGTGGCCATAGAACTTTTGTCGCAAGAGCATCATGGCAGAGGTGCCAACCTACTCGTACATTCGTGTCAATGTATCCCATGCGACCTTGGGATCATCGGTAGTGGCTACATGGACCATAGGTCCAGCCTCAACTCGACGACGTAGAAGGCCTAATGTTTGGTGCTTCTTCTTGTTCCATGTACCGACATCACCCTGGGTGACAGCAGGAATGGGTGGAGTCACAGTGGTATTGCCAGTAGTGACAACAGGAAGTGTGGTAGTGCCTGTAATATAAGGCCATAGATCGGTTTCCTCGTACATGTCGCGCATTTGAATTTTCCAAGTGGAATAATTCTCGCGTCCCTTGAGTGGAGCAATTTTGTACGCGTTATCGGATATGGTGGTCATCTTGAGGTTTAACGATGGAGGACCAAAATAGGTAAAAAATGGAAATGGAGGATCCGGTGGAGGTGATGGTAATTGTAAGGGTAATACATCAAAATGTATTAAGTGATCAAGCTGTTGGACGAGAGCTGATGAAAAGACAACAGTGGGTTCAGGATCAGCGACTGAGTGGTGGCTTTCGTCCGATGGTGGTGTAGACAGATGTGTGGACACCTTGGTGGGTTATCCTAGACGATGGTTTTTTTTTTCGTGGCTAGAGATGAAACCCGGGGCTCATAGCCTGTAGAATGTAATCATTGGTTTATCGACTACAAACTAAGGGTGAATGTAATCGGCTTCCTAGCTAGAGCTATTAGGCTTGTATGTAGTAGTAAAGTAGTACTGTGGTATTATCAAGTAGAAGATAGAGAGGAATGAGCTGAATCGCTGCAGACAGTGAGAGCGACAGGCCTCTCTTTATACAGAGTCAGAGCATAGCCTACGGAATAAACCAGAATGCATACGACGTGGCGACAAGTCATGAAACACGTTGTTGCGTACATAAAAGGCAAAAGAACACGACGTATATATGTGTAGTAGAAGAGAAAAGAATATTCTGTAAAAAGCAGGTATTTCGATGCAGTCACATGACATGCATATATTCAGTAAAAGGAAATATCCATATATCACAACAGAAACAGTTGGAGTTTTCTGGTTGAGCAGTATCGGACCAGAGTTTCCACAATGTCGGCGTAGTGATTTCAAGACCTTCCACGGCTTGAGAGCTCGGCGTTGAAGCAGTTGATCGTACGGAAGTGGGCGCTAGGAACTAAAAGATGTCAGCCGGAGGTCCTCATCATTCGAAGCGGAAATATAAGTCGAACGTACGGACAATTTGTAAACCTACGACCTTGGATGCTGGAAGCAACTGTTCGGGTGCAAATGGCATGGCACTCAACCGCGGCTCATAGTGGACGGGTGCTCGACACGACAGAGTAGAGAAATCTATTCAAACCTGAGTTACGGATAGGTAGTTTGATCTGGGATACAAGATATTACAAGACTTTCCAAGAGTTATCAACACGGAAGGTCGTGGTTGTTAGCACAAGACTTGTCGCTGGATCTGCCATGCATGTGATTGATCCCCACATCCCAGGCTGCAAAATGAACATGGCGAATATTTTGACCCACAAAGTCGAGTGTGAAACGCCCCCTGAAACAGTCCTTTAGAATCGTCGAGTAAGCACCCGTCCACCCTCATTGTGGTAACGATTTGAGGTTGGAAAAGCTTCATGTATTCAATTTACCTACATACAGAACGTAACTCAGCGATCAGCTCAATCCAACCGTCACGTCCATCGCATTCCACCAAATCCGCCGAACCGACACTACCCACATGGTCTAGGTCCGTCCGGAAGCTTGTCGTACCCAAGCGTCCAAGCACTCCTGGTTCCCTGTAAGTTTCCTTCTCCGCGTGATGCCTGAGGACTTCGCGACCAGCCCCCTTTGAGCCAGAAGTGAAATCAACCCCAGCACCAGCTCCAAGTAGACTCGGTCTTCTCGGCTCGGCGCCTCGCCCATTCTCGTTCATACCAAAGCTTGCATCCTGCTCAGCTGGCTCCCTCTTGGAGAAAGGAACTGAGACGATGGGGTCGAGACCCGAGTTTGGCAATTGACGCATTGATGATGACAACGGGTGCAGCCGGCTGGTCTCCGGTGAAAGCAAAGCATCGTCTGTTGTCGTTTCTGTGGTGAGTGGAGGACGTTTCGATCACAGACTACTTGGCGAGTATCAGCCGCTCGGGGACAAAGGACGAGGGCAGAGACACCCTGAACCCGAGGTATCCCCCAGCCAGTGTCTTTTTCGAGCTCAAAGTGTCGATATCTCGCTTGGCGATTTACCAAATGCAACGGAAGCCTCTGGCCCTCTACAATAGGCACACGCTGGCGCTCCAACGGCGAAGGAGTGGGATAAACCCATCGAGACAGGTGTAGCGGAAGATGGTGTAGGAGATGCGACGAGTGAGCCAATGGGATGCAGGCGTGGCAGTATATTCACCCAAGGTGGTAGCTATGAGGGTGTGGGTGTGGTTCGACGCAATGGGGACAGTGGAACCAGCCCGTCGTCATTCAAATGGGTTCAAATGTAAGCGTTAGGCAGTCTAGTCACTTAGCAGTAATTTCAGCAATATTGTAAACTGTGATAGCGGGGGAATCAACGATCCAGAGTAGTATCCAGGCCAGACGGGAGCGATGACCGTGATCATAGAATCGAGTTTAGGTGTGCAAAGTTAAGACAAGGCATGACGCCAGAGCAGGGAGCGCAGAGATGCGGAAACAGTTATGTAGTCCATAGATTGTATTGAATACGAGGAGTAGTTGGCGGTGCGGCGGTGCCTGCGGAAAGCATGGACTGCTGTGGGATCATCAGCTCAATTGCCTCTTCGGCGCAAGTAGAGATGCAAGACAAACATACATAATCACAATAGAGACGTAGCCCAGATACGGCTGTATCACGCAGCATCAGACACTTAGCATTGGATTCGCAAGGCGGGGCGGTTGGGACTAGGGGACGGACAACAGTCCTGCCACAAATCGCTTGCTCGACTGCCAGAAGCAAAGCCATGCGGACAGGCTGACGGGGAACAGAGTAGAAGGACAAGCACCACAGCCAGTGTAGGACGACGGTTGCACTAGTACCGAGTGTGGGGAGCGACATTGGAGGGACAAGCGTTGTGGCAAAACGAGAAAGGCAGGCTTGTGGAAGCAGCCATCATTCCCACGCTCGTGACTGGGCGCTTAGACTCATTTGTCAGCACATTTGTTTCAGTCATTACAATCATGCGGGACGCTCAGGACTGGACACAACGAGAACGAAAACAGAATATAGCGCGGCAAATCTCAAAGAGGGACGGAGGGTAAATATCATGAAGGGTACAGGGATACGAGATTGCATACATGCTCTATTAGCGAACTAAACGTCAGCAATTGAGGCCCATGAGCTTCCATGTACAAATGCACCGAAATCAATGAAGCCCTGATGCCGCACGCGTGAACCGGATATGCTAACCAGCGAGTCGTCGATATCCCGTAGTTCCGGTGGAAGCCAGACCAGCAGCTTCCCTTCGGTCGAAGTCACCCAACCAGCCAAATCAGAATGCATATGGCGAGCGAGCTGAGCGCTCGTGACGAGGAGTTTCCCATCAGTCACTTGAGACGGAAGAGCACGGACCTGAGTTCCTGCAGTATCGTAATGAGCTGAACTGAGGATATGTGGAAGAGAGAGCGAGACATACCTGGCAGGAACGTCGGGGTGTGGACAGCCAATGTCGTGTGCGACTCGGCATCCCAGATACGAACTGTCATGTCCACAGAGCCCGAGGCGATTCGGCGACAATCAGGAGAAAACGCGACTGACAATACAAGATTCGAATGACCACGCATCGGCTCGAGTACCGCCTCGCCAGTCCTTGCATCCCAGATCCGCATTGTCTCGTCTTCCGATCCCGAGGCTATCCAGCGACCATCAGAGGAGAACGCAACGGACCGCACCCAACCTGTGTGACCTTGTAGGGGATCAAGTACCGTGCCGCCAGTCTCTGCATCCCAGATGCGTACCATTTCGTCCGCGGAGCCAGAGACAATCCGATGGCCATCAGCAGAGAATGCGACAGACATCACATAGCTTGAGTGACCTGTCAGTGGTTTGAGTACGAGTTGGCCAGTCTCTGTGTCCCAGATGCGGATCATGTGGTCGTCGGAGCCCGAGGCTAGTCGTCGGCCGTTGGGGGAGAACACGACGGAATTCACCCCGCGTGAGTGACCTTCAAGCGGAGATAACGATTGTGCGCCTGTTTCTGCATCCCAGATGCATACACTCCCGTCGGCAGAGCCCGAGGCAACGCGATGACCGTCAGGAGAGAATGCGACAGATTGCACTGACCCCGAGTGACCCCGTAGCGGCTCGAGCACCGACTCGCCTGTGTCTGCGTTCCAGATGCGCACCGTCCCGTCCCTAGAGCCCGACGCAACCCAATGGTCGTCTGGGGAGAATGCAACGGATAGCACCGCGTCCGAGTGACCTTCAAACGGTGCACGCACTGCTGCGCCTGTTTCTGCATCCCAGATCCGCACGGTCTTGTCAGAGGAACCCGAGACAACATAGCGGCCGTTTGACGAGAACCCGACAGAGTTTACAAAGCCTGAATGACCCTTGGACGTGATGGTGTCCTTGACTGCTCGTGGATTGGCTTTGTCAACGACGTCCCAAATGCGGATGGTCTTGTCCTCGGAGCCAGAGACTACTCGACGACCGTCAGACGAGAATGCGACAGATCGAACATAGTGCGAATGGCCGTCTAGTGTGTCGAGCACCAGGTCCCCGGTTTGTGTGTCCCAGATGCGTACTGTTCTGTCGAACGAGCCCGAGACAAGGTACTTGCTGTCGGGAGAGAACGCAATACATCGGACCCAATCTGAATGACCTCGCAAGGGCTGGAATGCTTCTTTGCCTGTTTCCACATCCCAGATCCGCACTGTAGTGTCGATCGAACATGAGGCTATGCGGCGCGAGTCCAGAGAGAACGCCAGGGACATCACTGGACCCGAGTGAGCTTTCAGCGGTTCGCGGACTGCGGCACCTGTCTGTGCATCCCATATGCGCAATGTACAGTCGTCGGAGCCAGAAATGATCCATTGGCTATTAGGCGAGAATGCGACAGACCACACCCCGCCTGCATGGCCTTCAAGCGGCTCGAGTACTAGTTTGCCTGTCTCTGCGTCCCCAACGCGTATTGTCTTGTCATCGGACCCTGACACGACACGACAACTGTTGGGGGAGAAAGCAACGGACCGAACCCAGTCTGTGTGACCATGCAGTGGATCCAATCTCGCCTCGCCCGTTTCCGCATCCCAGATCCGAATGGTCTTGTCGGCGGAGCCAGAGGCTATCCAACGGCCGTTGGGAGAGAATGCAACCGAAAGCACCGCCTCCGTGTGACCTTTGAGCGGCTCGAGTACCGGATCTCCCGTTTCAGCATCCCAGATCCGCACTGTCCCGTCTCCAGAGCCAGAGACAATTCGGCGACTGTTGGGGAAAATTGCAACGGAGAGGACCGTGCTGGTGACCTCTACTCGACGCAGACACCGTGTCCACGCGTTCTCCGCGCCTTGAGTAACCGTCAATAGCTTCGGAAAGAATCTTCGCATTCGTTGCGATATCTCCGAGTTCTCGGGAGCGAAAGCAAGCGCAGATACATAAAGGTGGGGTGTGCTCGTTGATATAACGTCGTAGAACGTCAGAACGAATCGATAGGCGTCATTTGCCACTACGTTACAGTCCTGCATCCAATCCTGCGTCATGCTTGGGTGTCAATCTATTTGTATAAATAGAAGGTCGAGACACTCACCGTAGAACAACAAGCTATGAACTGAAGCAAGCAAGCTGGCGCGACGCTAAGCTTTCCGAGCAGACTCAGGACTTCTAGCCAGTACACCAGGTCCAGCCCGAACAAAAAGCTTCGCAAAGGTCGCTCGAGCTCGGCCAAGTTAGCCTCGACGACGTGGCTGGACCAATACAAGCAGCTATACCACATATGAGGGTGAATCGCGTCTCGAACGCGTGCATCAAGGTCCATGACCTCGTTGTTGGGTAGGTTCGAGGTTTCAAGCCCGCATATATTGAACTTTAGACTGCCAGCCATAACCCGAAAACAGGACTCGGCAAGAATCATGTTCTGGTATTCCAAGTCGACACATAAATGTTTTGAGCGGGACTGAGTGGTAATAAAGTCCATGAATGAAGGATGGTAGATACGGATCGTGTTGTCGAGCTTTTGGTCCACGTACAGCACCGACGACAGACTCCCAAGTACTCGGTTGAGCACATCGAGCGAAATGTGTGCCTGGAGCAACGCTGCGAGGTTTGTGGCGGACAGTGGTGTCCGAGATGCAGTTGCGACAATAGCACCTAGACACTTGAGCATATGTCGCGTGTTATCACCTCCAGTGTCTGGGATGCTAGCTTCGATTGCGGTTGTATACAGCACATCGATACCATCCATATGCGTCCCGGCCAAGATCCGCTCCAAGCGCTCGCATCGGTCGAATCCATCGAGGATGAATTTGCATGCGGTTCGTGCCCAGATGAATAAGCCACTTGACCGAATGGAGATTTGTTCGATAGCGTCCTCGGGCCAGCCGTCGAGATGAGCCAGTCCTTTCAAGGAATCTCGTACGAACACTCGAATGTCATCTGATGCGTTGAACTCGAACAGATCACACCTTGCGAACCAGTTCGGATGGGAATCCACAAAGAAGTCCTTGATATCGGCGTCCGGGCGGCTGGTTGCAATTAGCCTCAGCCGAGGTATCTGCTGGCTCATGTCTCGGAGGCAAGCGAGCAGTTGTCGCCGGAGGTCGGTATCCCCGCATTCGTCCAGCGCGTCGATCACAATCACGAGCGGTTCTTTTGGCTGCTCCGCTTTGTCGAGCGTACGCAGTGGCCCGGACACGAGAGCGTCATACAATGGCTGGATATGCTTCGAGGACAGCCTGGCGTCGTCGCGGATCACTGCGGCCACGGCATTCCTGTACGCCTCCCATCTCGACGCGAGTTCGTATACAATGGTAGTTATAACTCTACGCGGGTCGCGAAGCTCGGGGTTGTCGCGCTTGCAGAAGAAGCTGGCCGCGAGCAGTCCTTGGTTGTCAAGTCGCATGCAGACCGATGTGGCTATTGCGCTCTTCCCAAGTCCAGCAAGCCCATGCGCCCACGTGAGACGAGGGCCGTCATCCGATCTTTGAGCCCAGCTGACGAGTTTGTCGATGATCTCGACTCGAGTACCCGCGATACACTGCCGGATGGGGTCGTAGCCCGCTTGATCGACTGGACGTAGCTCCTTCTTGATCCCTATATTTTGAGAACAAGTGAACAAGGCGACTACAGCCAGGGTTCTGGCACATACTGTCAATCTCTGCGGCACGTAGCGTTTGTACCTGGACTCTTGTATCAAAGTCCCCCCTCAGTCGCTTAAATCTGCTAACGAAAAGATCCATTTGCTCCTGCGCAGTTGAGCTAAATGCGCTACGAAACGCTCGTTCTGGGTGGTACGCGATCAATTGGGCCGCACCCCGAAAAGGATCACCCTACGTACCAAGTGAGCCCTGAGATTTGAAGTTCAGGACGAACAACGATACGTCTTCTATAAGATTCAGCATCTCCATCACCGTCTGTGCCAGGTTAGCGTCGGCCAGACCCCTAATTGATTCCACAGAGGGTATCATCCCGGCTATATTCTCTACGAGTTCGCATAGCTTTGCGTGCTGCTTCTCTTGCGTTTCAAGGTACTATGTAGTCGCAGGGCAGCCCGAGACGAGGGTTAGATGGATCCTCGAAGTTGTTGGCATATACACACCTCCCAAGCCTTTGTGCACAGCGAAAACGCGACTTTTGCACCTCCAGTTGGGTCAAGCTGCACAATATATGCGATATGGTATCAAGCCCCGGTCAATGGGTTTCTGGCCAATACCCACCTCAGACATCGTACTTCCGAGCGAGAGGAGCACCTTGAACGCGTCTCCGACTCTTCCAACCTTTTCCAACAACCCCGGCTGCCTCTCCATTTGCTGGGCCCTGGCAAACGCCTCCGAGTATGCTCGCTGAGTCTAAAGCGGAATCTACAACTTTACACCCAGGCTCTATCGCACGTACGCACCGCTTCCTTGGTTAAAAACTCTAGGTGCGTATCAAATATCCCGTTGTTACACTCTGCAACTTGCAAGTGAGCTGATGACAGGAAAGAGGCTACGGCGTTCTTACTCATCGAAACAGTATCTTGACCGACTACTTGGGACATCTGATACTCTGCCCGACCCACTCGATCCTGAAATGTACGGACCTCGGTGACCTGAAGTGTGATCACCGAGTCCTCGTGAACATCACTGCCGAATGCAATATTCAATTAGCGCCACAGAATCAACCCGAGGAACGACTGGTTCGCGAACCATGGGAGGGAGAGACTAGTCCAATGCAGATGTTGCCCTTTCTTGATCGGCGATAGCTTGCGAACCTTTGTGCCATCCACCTGAATCTCGATTGCGATGTCGTATTCCGACTTGTTCGGTTCAAGCTTGATTCCTGAGGCCTCGATATTAGCGAGCTGACTCTGGGGTCATCGGAGGCTCGTACCTTGCACGCGGCAACGAGATCGAGGCTTGTCCCTGGTCGTTGGCTGGGATGCCATGATGGTGGTTGAGAGGAAAGGGTTTAGGGATCCGCCCGGAAAGGAAAGTCGGTTAGGCGCTGGCACGTTGTCTATTTGCTAACTACGCCTCTAAAAGGCAGTATGCCAGCGTAATCGGACGATTCCAACCTCATGCGATTCACGCGATTCCAGAGTATACCACTAGCATAACGCGAGCCGCGTGCTTGTTCCTGAACAACACGCTGCCACTCAACCCACACCCCGCAACAGTTAACACACCTACAAAAGCAGAAAGGAAATTTTTTCACGACCAATTTCATCGCACTTCAACACCTGTCCTTTACCACTATGTTCCAATCCCTACCCAGGTGTGGGACTGGCATCATTCGTGGATTTCTGGGTTTGGATTTGGACCGCTGTTGCCGCCCGGACTGGTGACACGCCATAAAGCCATGACGATGTGAAGGCAGTTTATTACTCGTATAGGTCGATATCGGATACATGTAGGTCGCGTTGCTCCGAGACCCTAGTCGTTTGTTGTACACTCTTGGAATAAACTAAGTACGTGTATTCAATTCGCCTAAGTATATGAGCTATTGCCGAGTGATTCCATCAATCCAGTCGCAGCATACATTATATTGATCGGTAGTAGTATGCACGATTCCAACCATACTTGATGGATGGTACGCTTGTCAGTCGCCCGGACTCTTAACAGAAGGCGGAACTACGACGACCAGCAGAATTGTCACTGGACAAAAACAATAAGCCCGATTGGGGAACGCACTTACGATAACTGAGACTAACGGTCATCCTGGGTGGCCCCAACCACTATGCTTGGCGGACCGATGCTCAACGTCGATTATTGATGGGTGGCAAGGTGCGAAAAGGGCAGGCGTGAAACGGCGTTGCTCGTGAAAAATTATTCGAACGAAAGACAAGGGACATACCAAAAATGGCTATCGGAGCCAGTGCAGATAACACTGAGCATACACCCCAAAACGTATGATGAGTGGGATAAGGGGTCAGCCTCAGCGCAAAGCCAAACGATTCCATGCGCGCCGACTCGCGTCAAAATCTGGGGCAGGGCGCCCGACACCGGCACGATGTTTGGGAGGGACGAGTGCGGCACAAAAAGCACTGCGAATAATGGAGGGTCATCACTTGTCAAGCGAAAACGCAACGATTCGAGACCGGACAGGGCAAGGCCCGCCAATCCAACTCTAAATTCCCGGATCAAACTCTGGCACCGCCACTGATCGTCATCGAACACTCACGAAAATCGACTAAAATATGCTCACCATTACCGACAACGCGCGATACCCACTAGCCGCTTGGATGCGTCCCGCAGACGACGAGTTTTGCCGGTATTGGCGCTGGGCCATGTTGCGCTTGATTGTTCGGTGTAAACCCGCATCGGTCCGTGCCTGTTCACTCGGCCACAACTCACTTTGACCAATATGAACCCAATCCCAGTCTGGACAAACTCATCCGCCCTCTACATACTCGGTTCCCGCTCCATTCTTGTTGCGCGTCGACTTTTCCTTGGTTGAGACGAAAAAAGTGGCGGAAGGCGACAGAGGATATCCTGGTTGGCCAGACGGGATCGGTAGTTACAAGGATGGTGGGTCGGAGGCCGTGGCAGGGGACACGCAGAGGTTCGGTGCGGTAAGCGGCAGAATAACTGGCTCCATCGTCGCCTCCACCCAACCGCGGTTGCCGGAGAACGCGTTGCTTGACGAGCGTGGCTTATTAGACGCGACTGGCTCTGAACTCCCAACAATAGAGACAGGCGGAGTGACGTCGTGGCGGCAGGAAGCAGGGGCTAGGCAACCGACTCGGCCAGTGGTGGTGTCGTAGTTGAAAATATCCGGAACCGGCCAAGCTTGAGCTCACGACACCGATAAAGGCGGGCGGGCATTTGGAGCCACGCCGCACCAGCAAAATATCCAGGTCGAGCAGGATTGGCATCGGAGTTGACAGAAGCTTAGTGTGGCCGAGTATAGTGATTCCGTCCGGAGCTTGAGAGGTTTGTGTGGCGGAGCGGTTGGTTATCCAGATGTGCGTCAACAGGAGGGCGCAAGGGACTTTAGAATATTAGGCCCTTGCTCTAATCGTGAGAGAAGAAACAAAAGGCGGACAGTCACCGAAACCCAGTGAAGCCCCGCCTCCGAGTCCCTGGCGTTTTCGCAAACAGCTACCGTGCCCGTTGTGGCAGCTGCATCCGAATACTATTTTCCAAGCAGAGATATAGAAACCGTAAGTAGTCGTCTAGGAAGAAATAACTTGCTAGAAGTATGTCCCGCCTAGGTGGCCAAGTGCTCCCATATCCCCAAGGCTATTCCCCGTCCATTGTGCCGGTGAAGTAGCCATCCGCGCCCTCCCAGCTAGAAGGAAACTAGCCTTGACGCCAGTGCAAGAAACTCGCTCTCCTCAGCTCGACGCCTCGCTCACTCACGCCTACACGAATACTTGCACCCCGTGCGAATGGCCCCCTCTTAGAAAATGAAATCGAACCGGTGAGGTCGAGACCCAGCTATTGGAAAGTGAAGCATTGAGGATGAGGATGATCACTGCTGGATAATCTAGAGCTAGTCCTTCGTGGACGTGAGGTACAGCCTGTGGTCGGTTTCGTGGTGAGCGGACCTCGACTGGATCACGGACTACCTGGCGAGCATATCCATTCAAGGACAAAGGACAAGGGCAGAGACACTACAACCCAAGTATCCAACCAGCAGTTTC
>WSTG01000706.1:0-14660 GCA_019616325.1 Ceratobasidium sp. 394
GTAGTGGACCGCTTCTCGAAACAGGCACATTTCATACCCTGCCGCGAATCGATCTCGGCCAAGGAGATGGCAGAAGTGTTCATTAGGGAGATCTGGAGGCTACACGGAACCCCGAGGTCGACGGTGTCCGACCGGGGGAGAGTCTTCAATAACAACTTCATCAGGACACTGTACAAGAAGCTCGGAATACAGCCGAGCTTCTCCACGGCTTACCACCCCCAAACAGACGGATTATCCGAAAGAACCAACCAATGGGTGGAAGGGTACCTCAGAACCTTCTGCGGGTACCAACAAAACGATTGGGTGGACTGGCTACCTATAGCGGAATTCTGCCACAACAACCATAAGAACCAAGCAACCGGATTATCCGCCTTCCAAGTAGTTTACGGACTAGACCCCGACTGGGTCAACGAACCTAAGCCAGACTTAGCGAACGAAGGGGAGAGCCTAGCGGCCTCCTCCAAAGCAGTCACCATGCAGCGAATATGGTCAGAAGCCAAGGCCTCCATGGAAACGCGAAAAGGAGAGACGAAGCCGATCAAGGAACTTGAAGTAGGACAAACGGTTTGGCTATCTCTCAACAACATCAAGACTAAACGACCATCGAAAAAGCTGGACAACCGAAGCGGAGGGCCATTCACTATCACTGAAAAGATATCCTCCCACGCCTACCGGTTAAAGCTCCCGCCGTCTATGAAGATCCACGACATTTTTCACATCGGACTCCTATCACCAGTGACGGCAGATACAGATTTCGACAGGATACAACCGAAAACAGCTCCCATCCTTACGGAATCAGGGGAGGAACAGTACAACGTGGAACAAATACTGGATTGGCGGATGAATGGCGGGAAACCGCAGTATTTGATTCGATGGGAGGGCTATGACCCATCGGAAGACTCATGGGAATCCATCGAAAAGTTCGCTGGAATGAATGACTTACTCGATGACTTGCACTCACGAGATGACTCCGCTCCTATGCCAGGCCAATGGGGACAACGCGACGACACAGCAATGCCCGCACCGAAAGGAAACAAAAGAAAAAGCAGAAAGGTATATAAGGGGACCAAGAGGACGCCAAAGAGGCAACCCCACTGAGGAACACATGTCTTACTACTACAACTACATGCCTGCTGACCGAACGCTTGCGGAAGGCTTTGTACGAAGAAACAGGGGCCCCATCCCGCACCCTAGAGCAGCACAGGACCTCCTTATCGAAGCACAAGACTATGCCAATAGGCTACTACCGGGGTCGACGCTGGACCATATCCCCACCAGGGACCGAGATATTAGTTACTGGGTCCCACAAACCCGATATGACCCCGAACGAGGAACGATCCATGAGGACTGGTACTATGACCCGATACGGGGACCATTGTGATGGTGCCATTCCGGGGCTCCGAAATCCAAGACGAAGCTCAAAGCCACCAGGATGTACGTAATGGAAGGGCTGGTAGGTGGGAACGTCGACGCCCTAGTCAAAGCGGTTAAACGGAAAAGGGAGAGCGAAGCCCGGCGACAACAAGAACTGGAGAAGGAATGGGCACTCTCCAACGTCGTCCTGGATAAGGTAAACGATGAGCTAAAACGTATCGCTAGGTTGGAACCCACTCCCTTCTGGGGCTCCCTCTCCCAACTAAAGGACGAAGAGGTGTACGATCTGATCGTCACAAAGGAAGCGACCAAGTTAGACTTCACTACTTGGCTATACTTGCGAGAAGCTGAGGAGAATATGAAGGCCCTGGAGGGAAGTCTCAAATCCATGACCTTCAAGGAAGAAGACCCCTTTGAAGGGATGCCCCCTCTCATAAGCGAGGATCAACTACGCCAGGAAGAGGGGGAGAAGGGAGACGCTCTCACCCAGGGAATGGCAGGGCCCTCTCAGCAGTACAAGGGACCTGTCGAGTGGGAATAGAAGCACACCTAGTCACGAAATTTTCATGTACCCCAAGGGCATAAAAATAACAAATAGAGATCGTACTAGGATATATATATGAGCAAGGTAAAGAGGTAGCCCAGCAAGACACACTACCCTTACACCACACACACTCCCGCTCTCATTCTGCAATGTATTCCGCATCACCCTCTGCCACCACTACCACCCGCGTTGGGATCGCATGGGTGACCAAGTGTATTCGCGAATGGAAGGCCGGAGTCCCCGCGGCTACTGGGGATGCCTCCGGGAAATCTCGGAGAAGGAGGTCTACGACCTCGTCGCGGCTAGAATGCCTGACAAAAACGAATTCCGGGATTGGTTATCCCAAAGGGCGTTGGCCTGGGCGGAATGCAGGGAAGAGGATACGGCGATCCTAAGAGTTAGGGTCGAGACGGAACGGACGGAATATAGGGAGTGATGTATAGCTAATTGCAATACGTAAAATGATACATCACATAACCGGCCCTCCCTACTTCCTCACTACAGGACAAAAGGGCGCGTAAAGGCGGCTCGGCTCCCCCCGAGGCCCCACACCCGCACCCGCATCCCTCACACGAGAATCCAATGTAACTAGCTCGCTCCCATGATCCTTAAACGTCCACGCCCAGGGGCCCGAACGCGAAGACGAGGTTTCCCTAACACGCGGCCGTTTGGGGTTAGCCCCGGAAAAGGACCCCTCAGCCTTCCTCTTCGCGGGACGCGCCCACGGTGCCTCCCCACCAGACGTCTCCGCGAGGAAGTTCTGGAGATTTGGGACATCCCCCCTGGGCTGAGCCGGCGGAGGAGAAGGGGACAGGGACCGCACCCACTGTACCTTCTCCTCTTCTTCACAACCTAAGAAAGGGAGGTTAGAACTGAACACCAAGAGGGGGAGTACGGTAAGCTTACCGACAACACCCCACCAACGCCATAGACCCTCAGCGACACCACTCTCAAAGTCCTCCAGAGTCGCGTCGCATACGGAATTACAGAAGGGGCAGTATTCCCCTTCCGGGAACCACTCGCAGTGGCAGTTGAAAGCATCCCATTGGAGAGTGATAGTGCGCATGACGAGAAGGGTAAGAGTAGGAGGTACGGAACGAGGCTACCACACCCCTCAATTTTTATCTCCCCTCGCGAATTCTCACGAAGATCCCTCGGAACATTCACATGGGTGAAGAAGAAAAATCCTTTACTACTAGAAGATACAAAGCCCTGACCCTAATCTTCTATATCAATCACGGAAGGGGACTGCCGAGCCGGCCAACGATAAGGATGGGACCGACCGGCCCGATTCCCCTTCTCCGCTCTAACCGCCTCCAACTCCTTCCTCACCCGCGCCAATTCCTTCTCCAACCCTTCTATCTCCACGTCACGACCGGAGATGACCTTTTGCGCCGACGATAGCGCGGCGCGCAACGTGTCGTTGTCATCCGACAATGAGGTAATACGGGCAGCCATGGCCACCCGCTTCGCCTGGAGATGATCCAGGCGGGACTTCAGCTCGGCCTTCTCGGCCAAGCACTTGGTATGGTTGGCCGATATAGTCGGCCGGGGAGTGGTCGCCTGCAGCCGACACAGCTGCTCCTGCTGCACCTTGCAGACAGCGACGAGACGAGTATGGGCGGCGACGGTGCAAGGCATAGTCAATACGAGTAAAGGGGGTAGAGAGGAGTTAGGTGTAGTGACTGGTAAGGCCAACTGAAGGGCAAAGACCCCCGGGTATATATGCGAAAAGGAACCCGGGAACCCCCAAGGATCACGTGACCAAGGGACCTGAGAACAACAAACGACAGTCCAAAGTCACGTGATCCGGATGTCAACAACTGACACCGTTGATCGGGCTAACCTTCACGCACGACAATATACGGGCCATGGAGAGGCACCCTACTCCCCCTCCCTCGGCCACACCGTTATACCGGAGGGGTCAGAGAGGGGGCACCGACCGCAGTCGACTGAGTAAGCACCGGGGGCCCCGCTTGCGGGGCCGGTGCTACGAAGGAACGAAGGGAGGGCACCCCTTGGAGATGCGTCGGCCGAAAGAAGGAACGCCTCGGCGGCCGAAAGAAAGAATGCCTCGACGGCCAAAAGAAGGGATGCCTCGGCGGCCGAAGAAAGGAAAGCCTCGGCGACCGAAGGAAAGAATGTCTCGGCGGCCGAAGGAAGGAATGCTTCGGCGGCCGAAGGAAGGAATGCTTCAGCGACCGAAGGAAGGAATGCTTCAGCGACCGAGGGACAAAAGGAAACAAGAAAGAGGGCCACCCCTCTCTCACCTCGCAGCCGCCCTCCGCCTGTTGCCCCACCTAACCAACTAAACATGTCCCGCGCCGGCTCCCCCGCTCCGAACACCACTCTCCGCGTCACCTCGCGGGCGGTTTTGCTCACCTGGAGCAAGTTGCGCGAAGAACCCACGGCAGGCCTGGTCGCAAGGTTCGAAGCCTTCTGCAGGTCGCATCCTAAACACTGGCGGACCTTGGCCGTTGTCGAGCGACACAACCCGGAACACCCGGACTTTGATCCGGAGCGACCCCTGCACGTCCACGCCCTGACTATAAGCGACCACCGGAAGAACAGGTGGAACACCCAGAACCCCCACTTCTGGGACTTCGAAGGGGTGCATCCCAACATCGCCCCGAAGGACCTCCGCGACGGTCCGGGCGGGAACCCGACGCGGACCGCCTTCCACTACCTATGGAAGGACGTAGGGGCGAATGGCGAGGATGTGGACGAGCTGATGGCGGGGGAACTGACAGAGGAGGCGATGGAGGAGATCCTGGTGAAGGGACGGGGCGGGAAGAGGTCCCGCGCGCAGGCCGAACTCGAGGACGGCCTAGAGATCATCGCGGCGGAGTCGAAGGGGGACTTCTACGAGCGATACAAAAGGCTGCGGCCCCTGCAGCTCACAACGGCGTGGAACTCGGTTCGCGCCTATGCCGAGTACACGTACAAGGAGGACGCCGGGCTGCTGCCAGCCATACCCGTCGACCTCCCCACTCCCGTGGTACGGGATCACGTCGAACAGGTTGAGAGCTGGTTCGAGCGAGAGGTTCCCCCCAAGGCGCCGGGAAGGCGCCACCGCATCTTGGTGGTGGAGGGGGAGACAGGGACAGGGAAGACGGCGTTCGCACGGTCCAAGGGGACGCACAGCTGAATGTGCAACGTGTGGAACGTCGGAGCGCTGTCAGAAGACGCGGACGTGTGGATCCTGGACGACATGGTTCACACGAACGGGAAGTACTCGCTCAAAGCACTGAGCCAGTATGAGGCGGACTTTACGGGACGTTACAGTCACGTAAAGACCATGAAGGTACGACCAATGATAGTCCTCGGGAATAGCCGAGCTGGGATCATGAAGTGTTGGTCGGACATCGAGGGGGAGGAGGGGGACGCCTGGGTAGCAGGAAATGTGGACTGGGTGTACGCAGGGAATAATCCCTTTTTTGTCTTCCCTTAGAAATTTTACGTCTTTCTGGAATCCTCCAAAAAGGACGTATTAAGGGGGGGATAATGTCGTGACCTACCCAGGGAAGACCTACATTTTCTCTATTTTTCGGGACTTAGCCGTTGCAGCCTAAAGCCGAGTCCCAGGTCACGTGACCCATAACAGATCACGTGATCTCTAACCACCATAACGTAACACTGCAGCCGGTAAGATCTCTCTCTATGTAACTAGCTGCACCAGCTGCACCTGTCACGTGACCCGTAAACATCACGTGACCTTAACCACCGTAACGTAACACTGCAGCCGGTAAGATCTCTCTCTATGTAACTAGCTGCACCAGCTGCACCTGTCACGTGACCCGTAAACATCACGTGACCTTAACCACCGTAACATAACACTGCAGCCGGTAAGATCTCTCTCTATGTAACTAGCTGCACCAGCTGCACCTGTCACGTGACCCGTAAACATCACGTGACCTTAACCACCGTAACATAACACTGCAGCCGGTAAGATCTCTCTCTATGTAACTAGCTGCACCAGCTGCACCTGTCACGTGACCCGTAAACATCACGTGACCTTAACCACCGTAACGTAACACTGCAGCCGGTAAGATCTCTCTCTATGTAACTAGCTGCACCAGCTGCACCTGTCACGTGACCCCAGGATTACAAAGCGGCTCCTATAAGATTTGGAGCTGCGCCAAACCAAGCTGCACTTACCAAATCATTAGTCATTGCACATGACTTACGATGTACTGCGGACTGCGGACTGCGGGCCTTTAGGTATATAAGGGACAGCAGAAGCAAGATGACGCCCCATCTTGCTTTATCTCGTCAACCACAGCGGCTTGTACACACTATTAGAATACACGAATACAATCAGAACTTTAGCCTTACAAACGACACCAGGACCTCGCAGAGGCAGTATAAGACCAGAACAACCACTCCTTGAGCCAAGAACCACGGATCAGAACAGGTTGCGACACCTCGAGTCAGTCGTTTCCGGTTTTACCATCTAGTATAGGTCTTGATTGGGTTGTTTGCCTTTCAGATTTCTTAGTCAACGTTTTCCCTGTGCTCATTAGACTCCCAGACTGGTTTCCGTGGACAAGCTGGAAGCTGACCGCAAAGAAATGGAGAGAGCAAAAGGATGATGCCGTGGATAGCACGTATTATTGGGCAAAATCTGCAATGGCAAGTCGACAAATTATTGATTATTTTAGTTGTCTCCTCCCCGCCTAAGTTCTGACACAGGAAAAAAGCGGGCACAAGCCGTCCATGATTGAATCAATGATCGAACAGGCAAAGGATTTGGGTATTGAATATCAAGAACTGGACAATTGCATCAAAGATATTGCATTTGGACTGTTGGGAGGTACGTTGGCCTGCACCAGTATCGCGAACTTGAATCTTACTTTATGGATGCAAACAGCTGGAGCTGATACAGTAAGTTCAATAATCCATATATGATTAATTCGTGACATTCTACCTTCGTTATAGACCACGAGCTCGATTCTAGTCTTTTTCGTGGCGATGCTTTTATTCCCAAAGGTTCAAGAGATAGCCCAAAAATAAATCGATCATGTTATTGGTTCAGCGAGACCACCAACAATGGAGGACCGTCCGCATTTACCATACATTGATCGACTCATTAAGGAGGTGCTTCGGTGGCGCCCCCCTCTTCCAAGCGGTTAGTCCACTTGCTTTGGTTCCACGGCGCATATGGGTTCATTTCGATAACAGGAGTTCCGCATGCATGTTATCAGGACAACATGTATAAAGGTTACCTCATTCCCAAGAATGCAATCGTGTGAGTAACCACCCTTTGGAGTACGGCCTAATGCTAAATCGTCGGTTCCGTATTTAGAATAGGGAACATTTGGTATATGTCCACTTCCCTCAGACCTGGTGTGCGAGCTGATCCCACATTCCTCTCGCCAGGGCAATGAGCCATGACCCCGAAGTGTACGAGGATCCAGAAACGTTCGAGCCGGATCGATTTTTAGACCCCAATGTACCCACCCCGCCGACATTTAGGTTTGGTCGTCGGTTCGTGTCATGTCCCTACCGGAACCCAAGCCGAGCTCAAACGTCTCCTACTGGATAGCATATGTGCAGGCATTCATTATGCCGAGGCATCTCTGTACATATGTATCATGTCGATCTTGTCGGTATTCAGCATCAAAAGAGCCAAAGACAACCAAGGGAATGATATTATCCCGGTACCCGAGAACGGCAAGAATGCAGCCGTATAGTAAGCGCCCTATACCTGTGCCCGTTTCCGAGGTCTAATGGCACCATGCTTACCTAGCCATTCATTGCCTTTCAAGTTTACGCCAGCACCACGCTCCTCTGAACATGAGCATCTCGTCTGAACTGGAGCATAGCCATGTGAGCTGAATATGGTCACGGGCGAGCGCGGTTGATAAGTTGAAATTTTGTTATTGATTCAGGAGTTTTCTCAGTACGTTTGGTACTACACTGTGGTGGCTACATTACGAAAGGTGTTATCTATTACTGGCTTCATGTTTCCCCGATACGAAGGTTCATACTTCTCCCCATCATGAGAGCCACGTTTCTATTGTTCGAGGTTCCAGATACAAGAGTGGGTTGGATCAAAGCCTCGTTGCACCCCCAACGCAAACCACCACAACACAAGTGTTCGTTCATGGGTCATTCTAGGACTGCGGTGGCTGTAAGCCTTGGGGCTATTACTTCGCTTGCTTCATACGTCCTTTGGCGAAAGAGTGTCGCCTCACAGCTACCATTGCCCCCATGCCCTAGATCCGATCCCCTGATTGGAAACCTCCTGTCTATGCCTTCCAAGGATGAACATCTAAGTTTCATGGATATTGGAGAAGACCTTCGTAGTGTCCCCCCATTGATAGTCTAATTAAAATAATTGCCCAAAAAGGTGACATCTTCTCTTTAAGTGTGTTCGGAACTGTGGTAGTTGTCCCAAACAGCGCAGAGGATGTCACCAATCTGCTTGAAAAACGTTCCAGCATATACTCGGACCGCCCTCGTTTCCCGATGGTTTTAGACACATCCTTGTACGTGAGCCTAAGTACCTCTCGTTAAACAACAATAAATTCGCTCGACCTAGGATGAACTGAGAATGTCTTGTGAGTATATTAGGATACGGAGATCGATGGAGAAAGACTCGTCGGATGATACATCAAAGTCTTCACGGTAAAGCTGCCGAAGCGTTTCATCTATCCCAACAACGACAAGCTCAGTTGCTCTTGCGTCATCTATTGGATGCGTCGGGCCACTTTGACTCGTCGGAAGAGCTTGAATTGGAAGTTTACAGGTCGGTTGACCGTCGATAACATTTTTGAAGTCTTTTTTGATTTTCTTTCTAATGCGCCAGCTGAGGGGTGTGATTGCTATTATGATACACTCCATATCCGGTGTCACGACGGACGAGCTGAACCACCAGTTTATGTTGAAATTCAAGACAGCTATGGATAATCTCTCCAGAGCGTCTTTGGCCTCTAGTTGGTAACCTTTACGGTCGTGCGTGCCGCATATCTGACCCATTTATAGATTTTCTGGTCAACGTTCTCCGCACTCGCTCGAGTCCCAGACTGGTTCCCGTGGACCAGTTGGAAGCGTACTGCAAGGGAGTGGAGAGAACAACAAGATAATATCATTGACAGTCCATATAACTGGACAAAATCTGAGATTGTGAGTGATAAGTATTGAACTCTCTATACCTCCTTTGAGCTGTGAGGCAGGAAAAAGATGTTGACAAACCGTCGATGATTGAATCAATGCTCGCGCATGCCGAGTGCTCGGGGTCGAGCTCGAGTGACTCAGACGACTATGTCAAGGAGACTGCACTTATGCTGGTCGGAGGTGCGCCAGTAGACTCATCCATACTTACCACCCTGACGCTCGATCTATCTTTGAGGTGGAACCGATACGGTAACACCACTAATTTGCTTCAACCAATATCTAAAACTCACAATGCTCAACACAGATAGCCAACGCAATCCTAGTGCTCTTTGTCGCAATGCTTTTGTTCCCCTCGGCTACCGCCGGTGTAGAAGCTGCACGTATATAGTAGAATATGCTAGAATGAATGAGTCAGTAATCGAGTCAAGTGTATGCGCAGTATATGCGCAGTCAACGACTCGTATGACTCAACAGGAGTTACAGGGTATAAATAGGGGTGCTGGCGCACCCTCTCGTACCCATCTTTCTCTCCCACACACATTCTTTTGTATCTTTTCTTTTATTACGATTTAATATACATTTTTGTTTCTACAGCCGGGGTTTAGGCGTTATTCAAACTGTTGAACCACCCAATCGAATGTCCCACGTTGCTTGCCAGATGCCTCTTGATTCTATATGTATCTAACTGAAGGTTGCGCTAAATCATTTACACCAGTGCCATGGCTATACCGCCATATTTAGCTTGGCCGATGCTTGGAGATGTAGCACGAGGTGATGTTACCTTTGCACCATCGGCGCGGATCTAGACCTAATTCGCCAGGCTGGCTTCTCCAGGGGCTCCTCAGCCTCCTCCGCGCACTGTACAGTACGTCGTCCGCTCGGTGTTGAAGCTTAATTAGGAGATCCCAGGCCATGCCCAATGAGATATCTGGGGGTGCGCAGGACTGACCCCGGTTTTGTGCTATAACTCAAAGTAGTTCAAACCGGGTTGCCGCCAACAAGCATCCGGTCGATTGACATGATGTGAAGAGCACCTAATTGAGGGGCTTCCCGACTGAACGAATGAAGGAATATGCCCGATTGTAAATCTATATGCCTGATTGTAAATCCATATGTATGATCGATAAAACCGCCAAGCAGGGAATACATATATGCGCATAAATACCAGCTATATGCCCTTATATTGCATCACCGCCATACCTCAATTCCGTGATGTATATAAGAGTTAGTTATTCCCATGGCTAGGACATCCAGCCCCTCCTCTCACCATCGGCTTATCCCTCATGTCTGCTGAGCCAGTTAAAGATACGAACTGTGACCCCAACGTGGGGCAGGCCCGCCTCGATGCGATCATTCAGTACATCAAGCAGGTCCCGCTCGGCTCTTTCGGTGATTTTAAAGGTGTCGAGACGACCCAAGCGGTTCAGGCGGGCAACCTTGCCGGTGTTTCGGGGCACTTCAGTGCTGCCTTCTCTGGTGGGGCTGAATCACCTGAATTTCAGGTGGGCATGTGCCCACTTCAGGTGAAATTCACCTGAAGTGGTCATTTTGGGTGAAAAAAGGGTGAAAAATCTTCAACTTGGATTCCTCCAACCTGGCTGTAAGAACAGATTTTCAGTCACAAACAACCTATTAGTAGATGAAACAATCACCATGTGGCCAACAAAGGGGGCCAAAGTTGAATTTCATTCTGGGAGTGCCCACTTCAGGTCATTTTCACCTGAATTTCAGTAGTGCTTTGCTGGAATTTCAGCAGATAGTTGACCTGAATTTCAGATTGTTTGGCTGGACCAGAGCTTGGTGAGCACCGTTTTCACCGAAAACAAGATAAACACTCAAAGACTCCACGGTTGTTGATCAGATGGATATATCCCAACTGAACCAAGTAAGGATAATGTTTTGTTAGGTAGTCCCGAAAAACCTTGAATGTTGATAACTATCTCACAGAACGACGTCCTCGAATCGACTCTTTTTGCTCAGCTGGCTGCATCGGCAAAGTTTAACGCATTCAATAATCCCAAAGAGTGGTGGGTTCAGATTCCGACTTGCTCGTAATGCTATTGTAACTGATTCGGCGCCAGGTACGAGGCATTCTTGTACGTAGACCACACTCAGTCTGGTTATCGACCTTTCATTTGACTTATCGTCTAGCGGGGAGCTGGCGAAGATAGCCTGGACGGTCCGTTTGTATTTTCAGAGCACTAGGATCAATTGACAAATATTGAAACTTTGCTAGAATACCGAGCTTGATTTCGTTGAAGCGTCGCTTTCAGCCGAAGAGGTTGCTGTTAGTCAGCTTGTGGTTGATTTCTTGGGATCTGTTGGGGTACGATCGTCTGTCAACTTATTCCTGCTGCAGCGCAAACCTCTAACCTTGAGCTTAGGAGGCCATAGCAGTAAGCGACTTGATCTACACTCAGCAGCATTTAGATCCCACGAACGGCGTAGCTGTGATATTCAATCAGTAAGCGGGTGGCGCTTTCGGGATCTCAGCCTTCGTGTTTATCTCGAGTTCTAGATGCGGAAAAAATGCTAGCCTTTCAAACTTCCAGCTTGGGACTGTTACACAGGTTGGTACCAACGTAAGTAGTTTTTTGGGCCCATCAAATTTGACGCTCACTCCCCTGCGTCGACAGATTGGGTTAGGTATGTACTGCAATCCCCAATGGATCCAGTGTTTAATGCTTGTCACATAACCGCATCTCAGTGGGAGGAGCATTCTACTACCGTAAGCATTTTGAAGCTATGATTACACCCACAGATGTACTCAACGAGTTGTTGGATCCCTTCCTCAGAGAGCGCGGTTGATATCACTCAGGTGCTGTTCGCTGAACTCTGCGTTGGCAAGGCGAGCTTCTTCCAAAGTATGTATAATAGTTGTCTAACTCCGTCTGCGGTATTGACTAAAACATCCTTAGGCAAATTTAATTCAATTCGTATGTAATCCTGTACCCTGTCGTGACTTTGCCCGTTCACATTTCTTCAAGTGAACCTGGATCTCTATGCCCAGGGCATCCGCGAGGCTGTCAAAACCAGGCTCGAGGCTGCGGCCGCGGTATGTGATCGGCATTAGATGTGCCATTCAAGGAGATACTAATCCAACCGTCCCCTAATTCCATTGCATTCAGACCTACATCGCTACAACACCTCTTGCCAATGCTCCGTGAGTTCGTCAAGGCCGAGCCCTCAAGCATATTATTGCGCGGTGAAATATCCTGGAATGGTGCAAGGGTTCTGGAATGTGTTCGGAAGAGCTGTAGCCGAATCAATACCGAAATGTATGAATGATCGATAGGATTGAACGACCAATAGAAGATTATTTATGGCGATACGCCTTCCTATTAGCCAGAAGATCATCCTGACAACCTTATCCGAGGACTGATGTGCGAACGGGAATCGGTATCGGACAGCATATATTCACCCTAGAGGTCATGTGTATTATATTTCAGCCGACCCACTGGCGAAAGGTCCGCAATCACTGGTTGAACAATAACGAGAAAAGAGTTGGGAAGACTCGAATTAAGAACAGAAGGCAGTGCGACAGTTTTCAGAGGGGAGGGATGCTGCAAGCCAAAACTGCTGAGGAAGGGGTGAAGGACTTGAGCGTGCAGCGAGTCGTGGTTGAACCACCGGTCACCTTGCTCACCAAGGTTGCGCCCTGTCAGAAAAGCCAAGGTAGGCTACAGTAGCCTGGGTCTTGCAATATTTGCTACGTAGCCTTACGTCACTAGCGCTACATAGCACTAGTGTTTTTCCCTATTTTTGGACCTTCAGAGCTCCCGTGTGTAATTTACGTATTCAGACTTCAAATACATGCTACTACGTACTAAGCACTACGTAAATGACCACGCGCTACCAAATCGGACTTGCACATTTTTACTTTGTCCAGTGCAAACATGAAGACTAAATGCATATATCAAGTGAGATGTCTTCATTGCAGCATTTTTTTGAGTAATATACAACAATTTCTCGGTCAAATGGTCATCTCCCGCGAATCCCTCCCGAGTCCTCCCATGCTCGGCATCTCCGGGCGTTGCATCCCCAACTAGAGCTGCTACACCGCTAACTGAGCCCGGAGAGGCCGAAACGAGAGACTAGGCAGTAGTCTGCTTCCGCGGCTGTCGCGATCAACGTTGTACACGCCTTGGCGGATAAACCGACAGCGCCGGCAACTGCAGCAGACGGTTGGGCCAACTGGGCGAGCGAGACATAAATGAGACAACCACAGAGCGTCGCCGCCACGTTGCGTGTGGCTGGGCGGTCACCGTGTCTAGCCGCTTGCCTAGTTTCGTATCCAGCGCTATTGGTTTCCTCCGTAAAAGTTGCATTATCAGCACCAATGAATCCGCAGGGGTATTTACGGCCGCATTACTCACCAGTTCAACAATGGCAACAGCCAAACGCACGTTCACCGATTTCGAGACAGCAAATCACCCAAGAGTTGATGGGAAAGGATAATTAGCAAGCGTAATAGGCATGTTTTCCGTACATCCCGTGCCTTTTAAGCTTAAACTCACGCCTCGTTCAGCCGAGCATAGACAACTTGTTTGAGCGGGAGTGTGAGTGTGCGATTTGGGAGCTGGTTTTCTAGAAGTTATTTAAACCAAGAAATCCAAGTCGGTGGGAATGTTCTGGGTTTCGGCTAACGCGTGGTTCTTGCGCATGGATGACGATCAAGAACGAGAGGTTGGTCGTGCGATTAAATGGGAGGACTCATATGACGAGCTGGAAGTGCTGTGGTTTCCAGATGTTGTCCAAACAATGCACGCTAGGACTGTAGGGAACGTTCTGCGTCTCGGCTAATCTTGATTCTTGCGGTAGGAAGACAATACTGTATGCCTAGTTGACGGTCTTGGCACTGTACATACTACTAGGTACCACAACTTCACGTGCGCAAATCCATCCCAAAACAGTTTCCGTAGGATGCGGCGGCTGGTGTACGTGAGCATTTCATTGATCAGCCCTAGCAAGGCATCTACGGCCAGTTTGCAAACAACCACCGGCACAGAGCCGGGACCTCGGTATCTTGCCAGACAAGCCCAAGGAAAATCCACCCAAAAGCAGAGCCAAAACTGATCCGCCAGGAGATGCAAACCGAGGCCAACATGCGAAGCGAGACAGACCGCGCGAAAGACTAGACCTGTCATGGATTTCGTGATGCGGGATTCACGCTCGTCAACAGGGCGCACGGGGAAGAAATGCAGTTGCGCAGGTGATTCCAGTCAGAGTACGTAGAGGCTCGGTAAACGGTGGCTGGGCATCACAATGGCTGAGTGAGCGATCAGAAGACCGAGGGGCGCCGAAGTGGGCGCGGCCTTTAACCGCAGCCAGCTCACACCTTGCAACGACGACTGCGCACTCCTCCCGCTGGAACACACACGAATTTAATATCGAGAATTTCAGCAGAGCGCCCTCTGCATCCGACGGCGACACTCGGATATCAGGGGCTCCTCCGTCAACCAGGCGGAAGCAACTCGCAGCAAACGGCGACGAGCAGGCCTCTGACGACGACAACAACCTCTCTCTCGCTATCTGCTATCTGCCCTCTGCGCCTGGTGCGCTCACCTAATCCGGTAATCAAGTCGGGCTGTCCGGGCCCGTCCTCCCACACTAGCACTCGCAC
>WSTG01000707.1:0-14641 GCA_019616325.1 Ceratobasidium sp. 394
TTACCTCGCAGAGGCAGCAACAGAATAGAACGACCACTCCTTGAGCCTGAAACCCCAGATCAGAACAGGTCGCGACAACAATGGTTGAATGAAGGGTTCCCCAGACTGGGATGGTTAATCTGATGACGAATGCGTCAGCTATTTGCCTTGCAAGTATCATCCAAAGACCTACCACTCCACAGTATGCGTATACATTCACATGAACGCGGTTGAGGTTCCGGCCGCTGTACAACTTCGTGAAGATAACACGGAATGGTCCTGGCCAATTATAATTGCCCGAAACGATGGGATATTCGTATAGCTGCCGTCCTTGCCCACACTGGGATGGTAGCCAGCTGAACTAATGGTGAAGCATATTAGCTTAATGCTTCTATAAAGTTAAGAGCCAGACATACATTCTCCCCGTTACCAAAGTTCTTGAGTCGATCGTATGGTACTCCATGAGTGACCGCATAGTCTATGGCTTGATTCAATGCGTCTTGAATCTCTTGTTGCTGGACAGTTTCAGTAGTAGTGTTGACTAGGGTGACTTCAACGTGTGCGACATGGATTCTCTAGGAAGTGTACTCACATCTACACGTAGCCTAGCTGGGCACTTCGGTCGTAACGTAACATAGTTCCTACACGTACAGTACTTCCAATTAGTCTCTATCCCATGAACAATCTACAAAGCTAAACCAACCGTGAGCGGGTTGACTACCGTTGCATCCCCGCACAGCCTCCATGCAAAGGAAAGTGGTAGTGAAATAGCAAAATACAGGAAAACGACCAAGCAAGATAGCATGTCTGGAAGGTGGTGCGCTGAGTGGAGGTGTCCGATACCTGCCCAGGTGATCTTTATGGCATTCAGGGCACTGTGCGCCTAGCAGTATCATTAGGTACGCATGTATCCAGGGCTTCTAGACCATCTTGAAGCACAAGTTGCCGATTTCTGTCAGTACGACAATCAATCAGGCATCAAGGAGAGGGCGCTTCTCCAACCCAGGCACCGATCAGGTTCTTCTCCAGCACTATCTAGGTAACTATCACTCGGCGGTGCGGTCCCGACCAGGCTATCGTGGCTCCAGCTCGCAGTGTGCCTAACATGTCAGTTCATGACAATACCTTGGTAGCACATTTCCGGTGCTTGTCCGGTCAATGATCGTGCTGGGTCATTGTGCCTGACTTGTCAAGCGCTCACTGGTCGCGCACAGCCCTCATGGCTTAGCTTGAACCTGCACCGACTTGTTTATTGTGGATCTGCCTGGCCTTAGTCGGATAATCTGGAACTGATCGAGCGGGAGCTATAAGACTTCAAGGATACAGTCCCCCGGCTCTACCGGCGACTCTACCTCCCCAGCAAGATGTGGATTGCTTATAATTTGCTCTCTGTGCTAGCAGCTTCCTACGTGACCACGGTAAGTGCAAAGTCGAAACACATCTTGGGTGGAACCTCATAGGTTGATAAATAGGACCCACCGATGCTCCCAGTTGAGCAACCCGTGGATGCGGTGTACTGCAAATGTAAGTCCTTTTGGTCTGCTTGGTAAAGCACTATTTTTACCTTGGTCTCAGATGGCGACGCATTTTGGGAGATACGACCTGACTATGTTTGTGCGGCACATCTTACGGCAATGACCATGGCCTACAAGAACCCAGATGCGAAAGGCTACCCAAGTGTGGTTCAGCCAAAACAGATTGATCCTGTTCGTGCATTTATCGACATTGCGCATTTCATTTCAGTCTTGATTAAACCACCTTCCCCAGGTACCCAAGTGGGACCACAGTGAAAAACCCCCCATCTAATTTTAGGGGGGGTCCACATCTAACGGGTTCAGCCAGCTGGTGGGCACATCTAACGGATACATTTAACGGTTAGACGTCGGATTTTCCAGTTAGATGTACCTGCCTCGTTAGATGCATTTTACGTCTAAACACTCGTAAGATGAATTACATGCATTTATTTAGATGTACGTTACAGCTAACCCTTATCCTCCTTGAGGCTCTCCTCTGGCTGATGCAAAACGGTTGGGCAGAGTGAATCACTAGGATCCACAATGGCCATTTCACCTCCAGCTGTCTCGCCACGGATTTCGACCCTTCCTACCACGTGGTCAATGGCTGCTATGTCGAGGATAAAAGATCTGCCAAGTTTCATATACAAAACAAATTCAGTTGAAGTGTTGCCGTTTGCAGCCTTGGCCTTGGTCAAGCGATAGAATGTGAGTAGTTCTTTCACGTACCAGATAACTCATCCTCCGCTTGTTCCTCCCGCCCATTCTCCTCCCACATGTTATCCAAGTCTCCGTGAGGTCCAGCATCAACATCCATAGGCTCAGAGACATTTAAAGCGGGCTTGTTTTTTCTAACGCATTGTCGAGCCTTTTTCAAATGTCAATTCTTTTGCAGCACGAGAGTTGCTCCCCGCAGCCACAAGTACACAAGATTTTGTCATTGTCATCAGAGAACTCCAGCGCCGAGCCATCACCAGAGTTAGCACCAGAGCTAGAGTTGTGATCCAGGGTGACAGAGGTGGTGGGACTTGGAGGAATTCTGCAAGCACATGGTCACGTGTTCGAGTAATTTGCCAGCGAGCTGACCAGCCCGGATGACCATCCTGGCCCAGCCGACGAGCCAACCGACCCGGATGCTATTGAATATGATACCCGCCCGATGTCATATGAAATACGGTTTGAACCAGGAGGCAAATGGCTGCGAGGTGGGCACTGACACTTTATCCTAGGCCGGCCTTCACGTCATCTGTACTTGCGGGATGAAATTGAATGTCACCGCAGCCCCACCCCCGAGCAAGCCCCGCAAACAGAAGTGACGGATCGCATACTTGCTCCTCAACTTGTTTATTTTCCTCTTTGTTTTTCTCACTTTCAAACTCACATTATCTTATTCATATTAGATCCGGCCCAATCTCGCGTCCCATGTGACCATACTACGAGTGATCGACGACGGCATAAAGGCCAAGTGTACTGGGGGGAGGATGGGGAATATATGGATAATGGGCTCTCTTTATTAGATGTACCATACATGTAACTCCATGCTATTAAATCTAGCGATCAGCTAACGTTAAATGTGGGCAGCAGCTAATCTAAAGAGACGGATTAGAGCGCCACAGCACCAATCTGCATAGCCACATGTGATAAGAGATTAGATGCTGGGCACTGGTAAGATTAGACCTGATAAGTACCTAAATCGGGACACACCTGGCTAATGCTGGCGACATCTAACACCTATCGAAGTTAGATGTCGCCCCCGGCTAAACTTTGATGGTGGGCCCCCCTAAAATTTAGACAGTGGTCTTTTCACTGTGGACGCTGTGATGCGACAGTTTCCTGTAACCATACCAGATGGGCCAAAGCTGCAAGTTAGCCCATTCCACGTGGTGTTCTCTGAACCGGAGACGTTGACAAATGACAGCAGTAAAAAGAGCATTCTTTCAGAGTTTTGGAACGTGGTAAGTGGCATTTTCTTTGAATCGAGGTCCTAGGAGACTGAGGTCAGGGGGCTAAAGGTGGCGAGTGAAAACCCGAGCAAGAAGAGTGTTGTGTGCGACACGGCGGTGGGCATATAGCTTGGACTGTAATGTAAGGCAATAGTTAATCGTAGTATTCCTACTGTGTACAAGCGTAAGGTAAATTGCAGTCCTGGGATAAGGTTGGATTGTTTATTTTTTCAACTAGCACCATCTACAAGTGCAAAGCACAACACATCATCACAGCATCACGTGACAAACTTTTTTTCGGTATACATATTTAACGAGCTACAAGAACGCGAGGTCTAACCACTCACCGACACAAAGAAACCAGAAAATAAACAAAGGGGGGCGAGTCCAGGGAGAACAAAAGTATTGAAGCAAAGCAAAGGGTACGGAGGAGCCGGGGCCATCACGTGACAAACTTGGCTCTACTTGTTGGTAACGACGATGGCAAGGCTTAGGCTCTGAAGTGACAAATGTTGTGACCCAACAGGGAAGACCCTATATTTTCTATATTTTACACGATTTTACGAAGGCCAGCCACACCTCTAAGCAGGTCACATGACCACATCACGTGACCTGTAACCACCGTAACGTAACCTGACTGCTGGTAATCTCGCCCATGCAATGCAGCAGGCAGCAGTCCCTGACTAAGCAGGTCACATGATCCTAGGATTACGAAGCAGCTCTTATAAGATTCGGAGTGGCGCCATCAGTCAGCAGGACTACACGTGACCTGTGCTGCGGACTGCGGACTGCACTACACGTGACCCGTACTGTGGACTGACTCACGCCTTTTCCTGTATATAAGGAGCGACGGAAGCAAGCTGGCACCCCATCTTGCTTTATCTCGTCAACCACAGTGACTTGTACCACACTTAGAAATACGAATACAGACACGGACTTTAAGCATTACAGAACAACCTTAGAACCTCGTAGAGGCAGTAAACAGAACAGAATGACCACTCCTTGAGCCTGAACCACCAGATCAGAACAGGTCACGACATTATAAAGCAAGATTATTGCTCAACCAGTGGAACACTAGAGAACGAACATGACTAGCAGACCAGTAACCAGAACCAGCAGCCGAGCGGAGGGGGCGCCACCCCTACTTGGATGGTTACCAGACCCTGTGAGGAGCAGGACAGTACCGCCACCAGACCCGCCGACCCTCGTACATATCGACCCCCTAGCACCCGAACCCAGCAGGGTCATGCCTGGACATCTCCTGGTTGATCCGCCACGAGTCCCTGGTGACGACTCACTTTGGATAGTCGATGACATGACGCAGGTGATCACCAACCACCTCCAACAAGCGCCCATCGAACAGGGTTCCCCGGCGGACGCCGATGCAACAGCTACCGGGACCCAATCATCACAAGCCCTTGTGTCGGGATCCCACCAACGAGTCATCACCACTGAAGCGGCCCAACAGATGATCACTGTCATCGGAGAGGGCCTCAAGGCGCTACAAAGCAGTCTCTCTAGGGAAATGACAGCCACACGCCAAACGGCAAACCTCGTCCACGCACAGGGGATGCAACAGGGAACGGATATCAACAATGGCTTCAGAAGGGTAGAAAGGGACACCGGTATGATCGCCACCAACACTCAGAGAGTACACGAGCAAATGCAGACCCAGAGTGGAACCCTTAACGCTATGGACAAGGCACTGCAGCGGGTCTTCAAGGGCCTCAATGATGACATCTCTAAAGTACAGGGAACCATTGAGTCAATGCGAAGGGAAGCAGGACCATCAATCAACGAACAGGGCCTGAATGACTCACTCAAAGCCATCAACACAGTACTCAGTTCGCAAAGGATCAAATTAGATACTATCGAAGAGCTCCTCCAAGTGGTGGAAGACCGGGGTTCCCAAACCGAACGAGATAGCCACAACCCACCAGTACAAAGGGGCTGGGAACCCTCCGATGGAAGACCAGTAACACCGAGGCGAGAATCACATGCTGCTATCCCACTAGGGCCGTTAGGCAACCCGCAAGCGGAGTCTACGACTAGGATCCCCAAACGCACGGTACGCAGACGAGCCTCGTTCCGAACTCACACCTCGCATGAACGGAGTCAAAGCCTGGCACCCAGGAAGTCCTCCATTCCCAAGGAAGCATGGGCTAGACGCCCTGACAAGTTCAACGGAAAAAGGGGAAGAGAAGCTGAAGCATTTATGACCAAGATGGAAGCACACTTCGCAGACTACGATGATTTTGACATCGATGACGCCAGAAAGATCCGAAGCACCCTTACAAATATGGCGGAAGGAAAGGCTGACGATTGGGCCTAACCACTCCTTCAAAAGTTCCTTCAAGAGGAAGACCACGAATTCTTCCAAAGCTGGGAAGTCTTTAGAAAAGCGTTCCTAGACTCCTTTACGGATCCTGTCAAAAAGGAAAAGGCAGTCAGGAAGCTATCATCCCTTAAACAGGCTGGTAGCGCTCAGGACTACGCTACTAGTTTTAGGACATTAGCCCTAGAGGTTAACTGGAACGAGGAAGCACTGATAGACAAGTTTAAGGAAGGACTGAAGCCGGAGGTACGGGAAGAGCTCACCAGGATGGCCATTTACTCAGGGTCCAGTACCGAGGACTGGACACTTGACAAGTGGGTAATCTTTGCTGGAAAAGCCGACGATATGGTATATACCAACAGTAAGGGGGCACATAAAAGGGAAAATAACCAGGCCCGAACCAGCAACACGTCCCATATGGACCGTGGTAAGGCAGCCGTTATGTCCAAACCACCACCCCCAACCATAGTCAAGATCCCGGACGAAGAAAAGAAGCGTCGCCGTGACAACGGTCTCTGTCTCAAATGTGCTAAGGCAGGACACATGATAAAACAGTGCAAGGGTAAGTGGACATACAAACCTAACAACAATACAGGGGCTATCAAAGGGAAAGCAGCAAAGACGCCATCGGAATACTCCTCAGACTCGGAAAACAAGTAAGGGACTCGGGGGCCATGCCCAAGCACCCTGAGAACCAGACTCCGCCGCATGTATGTTACCTCAAGAAATCGGATAATCAATCAACTATATACATTGCGGTGGAGGGAATCATGGACCCAGTAAAGACCCTGATCGACTCCAGATCCACTAGAAATTTTATGGATGCGGGTTACACGGAAGAGAAGGGAATAAACACAGAGCCACTTTGCTTCCCAAAGAAAGTAATAGCCATAGACGGGAAGGAAGTGGAAGAACCGATCACCAAGAAGGCTACCCTAAGAATAGATGTTGAAGGGAAAACGCTCGACTGCGACTTCTACATACTACCTTTAGGAGACACAGAACTGATACTAGGGCGGGATTGGCTACAAAGCGCCAAACCGATCATAGACTGGAATGATTTAAGTATCACCTACCAAGAAGAGGTTCATGCTAAGGAAGCAAACCTCCAGAACGATCCATTAATACCGGAGAGTATAACAGATTTTACAGACCTCTTCCAGGAAGAGGGTTTTAGCGAACTCCCAGAGCACAGACCCTACGACTGCAGCATAAACTTTCTAGAAGGCGCCGAGTTACCAAAACTGGCCAAGACATACCCCATGTCACCCATCGAGTCCAGAGCCCTCAAGGAGTACCTAGACAAGGAACTCAAAGACAGAAAGATAAGGCCTAGTACATCAAGCATGGCCGCACCATGCTTTTACGTTGAAAAGGCGGACGGAGGACTTCGGCTGGTGGTGGACTACCGGAAACTGAACGCTATCACCAAGCCAGATCAATTCCCAATGCCTGTTCAAGCCAACCTAATAGAGAAATTCAAGGAAGCTAAGATCTTTTCGAAGATGGACATTCGATGGGGTTTCAATAACATCAGGATCAGAGAAGGAGACAAATGGAAGACCGCCTTCTGAACAAAAGAAGGGCTTTTTGAGTATCTAGTAATGCCCTTCGGCATTAGAAACGGCCCAGCCACCTTCCAACGACTGATGAATCACATCTTCCACGACCTCATTGATGTCACTATGGTGGTGTATATGGATGACATAGTGGTCTTCTCTTCAAATATTGAAGAACATACCGGACACCTTAGGGAGGTCTTGAGTAGACTGAGAGCAAACCATCTGTTCCTCAAGCCCCACAAATGTAATTTCTACACCACCACCACGGACTTCATTGGTATAGTGATTTCGCCAGAAGGTGTCTCTATGGAACAAAGGAAGATCCAAGCGATAATGGAATGGAAACCTCCTACCACCGTCAAACAACTGCAGTCTTTCCTAGGATTCGCTAACTTTTACAGGAGATTTGTTCAGGACTTCAGCTCCATAGCCAAACCGCTTACGGAGCTAACAAAGAAAGACACTAAATGGGAATGGACTGCCACTCATGAGAAAGCCTTCACAGAGATTAAGAGAAGAATAGGCCTACAACCGGTACTAATACATCCGGATCCGGATAAACCCTATTACCTGGAAACGGATGCATCGGGAGTTGCCATGGGGGCTATACTAAGCCAGAAAGGGAATGATGATAGGATGCACCCGATAGCCTTCATGTCAAGAGGGTTCACTCCACCGGAACGGAACTACGATACCCACGACAAGGAACTCCTAGCGATAATCCAAGCCCTTCTAGAGTGGAGGCTGTACTTGGAGGGGACGATTATCCCGGTAACAGTCTACACAGATCACCGGAATCTACAGTACTGGCAAGAGGCTCAGGTATGGAACAGAAGACATGCGAGATGGCATACCATACTAGGAGCATTCAACTTCCATATAGTTTTCCGACCAGGGAAAATGTCCACTAAGCCCGATGCGCTATCCAGAAGGCACGACCACAGTGACGCGCCTAACCCGCCAATGGTAATGCTACCAACGGAGAAATTCATCAGATTCAACGCGTCTATAGCGATCGACCATATACAGGAAATCAGAGAAGCCCAACTCGAGGACCCTTCACTAACCGAACTAATTTCCAGTACCCGAAATAAGGGCCAACTTCCGCCGTCAGTTCGAAAGCAGTTTGATAAATACAAATGGAGGGAAGACTTGTTGTGGTACAAGGGACGCGTATACGTACCCGAAGACAAGGATATTAGGAAGAACCTATTGAAGACTTATCACGACTCCAAAGTTGCCAGTCACCAAGGCCAAGCCAGAACCCTGGACTTAATCAAGAAAGGATACTACTGGCCAGGGATGAAGGCCCAGGTAAACAGATTTGTCGACTCCTGCCGAGTCTGTGGAAGGACCAAACAACATAACACCACAACTAGTCCAAAACCTCTAGCCATCCCAAGCCAACCCTGGAAGGCCATCGAGTATGATCTAATTGTAAAGCTCCCACTATTGAAAGGGTACGACAGTATCCTTACAGTGGTAGATCGATTTTCTCGACAAGCTCACTTCATTCCCGGCCACGAAACAACTTCGGCTGAGGAAATGGCAGACCTGTTCATCAAGAACGTGTGGAAGCTACATGGAACCCCATCATCCACAGTCTCGGATCGAGGCAGAGTCTTCAATAACAACTTTATCAGAACACTATATAGGAAGCTCGGAATACAGCCGAGCTTCTCCACGGCCTACCACCCCCAAACAGATGGACTCTCGGAGAGAACAAATCAATGGGTAGAAGGATACCTTAGAACCTTCTGCGGATATCAACAGAATGACTGGGTAGACTGGCTACCCATAGCCAAATTCTGCCATAACAACCACAAGAACCAAACCACCGGGTTGTCAGCGTTCCAGATAGTATACGGGCTAAGCCCCGATTGGGTCAACAAACCAAAGCCGGAACCGGATAAAGACAGGGAAAGCCTAGCAGCTGCTTCTAAAGCAATTGCCATGCAACAGATATGGGACGAAGCCAAAGCCTCCATGGAAATACGACGGGAAGAAACCAAACCAACAAAGGAGCTTGAAGTAGGGCAGAAAGTCTGGCTATCTCTCGCCAACATAAGATCGAAGCGACCATCCAAGAAACTGGACAACCGGAGCGGAGGTCCCTTTACCATCGTAGAAAAGATATCCTCTCACGCCTATCGATTGGACCTTCCACTATCGATGAAAATCCATAACGTCTTCCACATTGGGCTTCTATCGCCGGTTACACCAGACACCGACTTCGATAGGATACAACCAAGGACAGCCCCCATCATCACGGAATCAGGGGAAGAAGAGTATAACGTGGAACGGATACTGGATTGGCGGATGAATGGCAAGAACCCTCAATACCTAATTCAGTGGGAAGGGTACGACCCCTCAGAAGATTCCTGGGAATCCATTGACAAATTCGCGGGGATGGATGACTTGCTCGATGACCTAAGATTGCGCGATGACTCGGCCCCCCTACCAGGCCAATGGAAGTCAAGTGGCGACTCAACAGTGCCCAAGTTAGGCAAGAGTAAACAAAGGAAAGGCAGGGTATATAAGAAAGCCAAGAAGGGCACCTGACAGAATCACCCCCACCGGAACCACCATATCAAGCAAATGTCCTATTACTACATGCCTGCCGAACGAACCCCCGCTAACACATTCAGGCAGGAAAGCGGACTCTCATACACTAATCCCCGGCCGGTACAGGACCCCTTCGCCGAAGCCCAAAATTACGCCCATCGATTACTACCGGGAGCGACCCTAGACTATATCCCTACAAAGGACCGAGATGTAAGTTGCTGGGTCGAAGAAGTCTTCTACGACCCCACACAGGGACAAGTACGCGAGGACCACTATTACGACCCCATCCGAGGTCCCTTAAAATGGTGCCATTCAGGTCCTCCCAAGTCGAAAAACAAGCTGAGGAGCACTAAAATGTACGTAATGGAAGGACTAGTAGGAGGAAATGTCGACGCTCTGGTCAAGGCCGTAAAAAGGAAGAGGTCTAAGGAATCCCACTTACAAAGGGAGTGGGAAATCTCGGGAATTGTGGCAAAAAGGGTAAACGACGAACTCGATCACATCGCCAAGCTACCGGTGGCGCCCCATTGGGGTCCGGTGGCTCACCTGACAAGTGAGCAGATGTACCAGCTGATTGCCTCCAAGGAGGCTACCCAACTCGACTTCACCTGCTGGCTCGACCTATGGGTAGCGGATGAGGAAATCAAGGCCCTTGAAGGAAGTCTCAAGTCCATGACCTTCAAAGAAGAAAACCCCTATGAAGGAATGCCCCCTCTAGTCGGCGAGGACCAGTTACGGCGAGAAGGAGCAGGGAACGATGTTCCAAAACCTGAGGAAGCCGGACCCTCGCAACAATATCAGGGTCCTCTTGAATGGGAATAGAAGCTAGCAACAAAATTTTCCTATGTATCACTATATAGACAAAGAATCGTAAACAACGCTTGCAGGGTATATCAGGAAAGCCGAGAAGAAATATCGGAGACAGTAACCTAACCCTCTATTCCACTCATCCCACTCAAACTCTACTATAAGTTATGTACTCTCAGTCGCCTTCCTCCACCACCACCACCCAAGTTGGCACCGCTTGGGTAACCAAATGTGTCCGCGAATGGAAGGCGGGAGTACCCCCTGGCTATTGGGGATGCCTTCGTGATATCACGGAGAAGGAGGTCTACGATCTCATGGTGGCAAGAATGCCAAACAAAGACAAATTCCGGGACTGGCTGTCCCACAAAGCGTTAGCATGGGCCGAATGCAGGGAAGAGGACACGACAGTCCTAAGGGTCCAGGTCAAGACAGAGACAGTAGAGAGTAGGCGTTGAAGGAAGATCGGGATAGGAGTGGTTATACACAATATGTATAACACAAATAAAGACCCCTTTCTACTTCTTTACCACAGGACGGAAGGGGGCATACAAACGACTCGATTCACCCCGGGGCCCAACACCGGATCCCACGTCCTTCACCTGAGAGTCCAACGTAACCAACCCGCTCTCATGATCCTTGAACGTCCACGCCCAAGGACCCGCACACGAAGACGATGTCTTCCCGACCTTCGCCCTTTTGGGATCACTCCCAGGAAGGTGACTCTCCGCCTTCCTCTTGGCGGAACCAGCCCACGGAGCCTCCCCTCTGGACGTCTCCGCAAGGAAATTCGTGAGGGAAGGGACAACCTCCTCCTCCCAGGCCGGCGGTGGGGGGGGCGACGGAGAACGCTCCCACTGCACCTTTTCCTCCTCCTCACAACCTAGCACGATACTCAATACACCAAAGGACAATCCAACATAGAGACCTACCAGAACCACCCCACCAAAGCCAGAGTCCTTCGCCGATGCCACCCTCGAAATCCTCCAGAGTGGCATCGCAAACCGAATCACAGAAGGGGCAGTATTCCCCTTCCGGGAACCAGTCGCAATGACAGTTAAAGGCATCCCATTGCAGAGTCATAGTACGCATCTTATTAAAAGGAGAGTATGAGAGTGGAGGGGGTTATGCCCCAACCTACCCAACCAACGGACTCTTATCCTGGGTGGAAAGGCCCCCCAGGTCAGTTTCTTTCACATGAATAAAGAAAAGGAACTTTCTATTTCGAAACGAAGGCCACGACCCTAATCTTCTATATCTATCACAGAAGGGGACCGCCGAGCCGGCCGCCGGTAAGGGTGTGACCGACCAGCCCGGTTCCCCTTCTCCGCCCTGACCGCCTCCAACTCCCGCCTAACCCGCGCCAAGTCCCTTTCTAGGACCCCAATCTCCATGTCCCGACTCAAAATTGTTCGCTGCGCCGTCGATAACGCGGTGCAGAGAGTATCATTGTCATCCGACAACGAGGAAATACGGGCAGCCATGGCTACCCGCTTCGCCTGAAGGCGGTCCAGCTGCGCCTTCAGAGTGGCCTTCTCGGCCAAACACTTGGTGTGGTTGGCCGAGATCGTTGGCCGAGAAGAGCTGGGCTCCGAAGGGGGGGGCACGGTTGCCTGGAGCCGGCAAAGCTGCTCCTGTTGCACCTTGTGGGCGGCAATGAGCTGGGAGTGGGCGGCGATAGTGCAAGGCATCGGTGATACGAGTATGTGGAGGGTAGAGAGTGGGTAAGAGGTATCACCAAGGACGACTCTACCAGAACGAGATACCAGGGTATATATATGCGCAGAAGGAACCAAGGTGTCACGTGACCAAGTCAGAGGAACAACAATCCCGGGTCATAAGTTCAACCGAGTCACGTGACTAAGGAACTCCCAGTCCATGGTGTCATGACCCTTCCAGGGAAGACCCATATTTTCCCTCAATTTACGATTTTAAACCAAGCAACCCAAGTCACATCCTACGTCACGTGACTTGTAACCACCGTAACATAACACTCACTACAGGTAATCTCTCCTGGGTAATGCTGTAGTGAGTAGTGAGTGACTAAGCAGGTCACATGACCCCAGCGCTTAACAGTATCACGTGACCCTCAACCACCGTAACGTAACACTCACTACAGGTAATCTCTCCTGGGTAATGCTGTAGTGAGTAGTGAGTGACTAAGCAGGTCACATGACCCTAGGATTAAGCGCGGCTCTTATAAGATTCGGAGCCGCACATGTAGTGAGTAGTGAGTACACGTGACCTTTACACACCGCTGCGGACTGCGGACTGCGCTACACGTGACTCACTACTACGGACTGCGGACTGCGGCCTGCGGACTGCGGGCCTTCATGTATATAAAGGATAGCGGAGGCAAGATGACACCCCATCTTGCTTTATCTCGTCTACCACAGCGACTTGTACCTTACTTAGAAATACGAATACAGACATAGACTTTAGCATTACAAACAACCTTCATTACCTCGTAGAGGCAGTAACAGAACAGAACGACCACTCCTTGAGCCTGAAAACCCAGATCAGAACAGGTCGCGACACATGGATATACCGTTATACCAGAGGGGTCGGAGAGGGGGCACCGACCGAAGTCGACGAAGTGGGCACCAGGGGTCCCCGCTTGCGGGGCCGGTGCCACGAAGGAGCGAAGGGAGGGCACCCCTCGGAGATGCGTCATCATGATTACCGATCTAGAAATGTCGTACGATTTCACACGGCATGATTACTGATCAAGAAATATCGTACGATTTTCACACAGTATGGTTACCGATCTAAAAATGTCGTACGATTTTACACGGCATGATTACCAATCAAGAAATATCGTACGATTTCACACCGTATGGTTACTAATCAAGAAATGTCGTGCGATTTCACACGGCATGATTACTGATCAAGAAAAGTCGTACGATTCTGCGAGAAAAGGAGAACATTGTACGAGTTGATAAAAGGAAGGCCGAGGGGAGGAGTAAGACCTGTTACTACTCTACTCCCCTACCCTTGCTCCTTCTCTTCACCCATCCATGTCGCAACCGTCCTCCTCCTTTCGGGTACAGACCCGCGTGGCGCTAGTGATGTGGAGCGCCCTTGGGAAGGAAGATCCAAGCGGTTTAGTAAGCCACTTCGAACATTTTTGCAGAAACCGCCCAAATCACTGGCGGACCCTGGCCGTGGTCGAACAACACAACCCCGAGGAGGCAAATTACGACCCGGAGCGCCCCCTCCACGTTCACGCCAGTGCTGTCGTGCAGGAATCCGGCTGCAGGAATTCCGGTCATTCCGCAGGAATTTTTCCGGCATTTTACCCGCTGCAGGCAGCAGGTGCAGGTGCAGGAATGGCCAAAATGCCCTGGAATCCGGCCCGGTAACCGCAGGAATCCGGCATTTTAAGCGCCCAATTCCGGCACATTCCGGCGTTCAAAAGTCGCCACAATCCTTAGCGAAGTGCACCATTAAATGCGCAAAATTCACAGCTTTCCAACCATATACTATACATGTATGTAGAAATTAAATTAGGGGAAAGCGCAGGCCAGATACTTCCAAGGAAAGTTTAACCTGGCCCATGCAATACCATCTCTTGCTAGAATGATTGCAAACCCAAACATATATATATCACTGGATGCGCATTAATGAGCTGAATCCAATGAGCATAACCATAAGTCAGCCGGACCAGTTCCCACAGAGCTATAGCAGAAATACAGGGGGGAGCCCCTGAAAGTGCCACATGCACTAGTGAATCCCACCGTGCAAATGTCGCTCCCCTATGTGCAACAGGTGCGCCCTACTGCAGGCAGGCTATGTGCCAAGTTTCAGAAGATTTGGAGCTGTTTTAGGGGGGGAAATCAAGAAAAAATACCCCTGGGCTGCCTTTTTTGATGCTTAATGCCTGATATGGACATCCAGGGTGGAATTTAGGGGTTTTTGAGGCCACAGGAGTGTTCAGAA
>WSTG01000708.1:0-14639 GCA_019616325.1 Ceratobasidium sp. 394
TCCGGTATAGCGAACGAAATGCTGGCAGTAGTGTTACGTTACCGTGGTTATAGGTCACGTGATGTGGACGTGGTCCGAAACGACTAAGGTAAGTGGTATAAAAGGCGAGGAGAATATAGGTCTTCCCGGGTGGGTCACGACAAGAGAGATTTATTGAGTCCAATATCTCACCTAAGTGTGGAATCTAGTTCGTCTCAAGCCACTAGAGTTTCTTTTGCTCCAGCACCAGCTGCTCAATCCACTCCCAGGAGTATGTCTTTTCCAAGGGCTACAGTTCATACTGCACCTAATTCACCCGACTCTGGACAACAAGCAGGACCCAGTCGTCAGTCTTGGGGTTCACGACCTCAAGCATATGGGAGAGATATACCTCCACATGCTGAATATGTGAATCGTAGGACTTCTATGGGAGCAAATCGTGCCTCCAGAGGAAAACCAGCCATTCCAGTTACTCCTTTCACTCCCATTCCAGAAGAACCATCTTATGGTTATCAGCGTGGTTCAGTACCTCGTACCACTACTGGGGGCTTAGGAGGAATGTTTGAATCACCTTCGGAGCATATACAGCAATGGGCAGGATTGTCTAGAATTGAAGAACTTCAAGCTAGAGAAGCCGTCGCTGCTGAAGTCCTACAACAAGAAGAGCCTTTAGTGATTGAAGTACGACAATCCAGCAGTGAGTCTCCTAGTGAACGAAGTTTTTCGCCAGTCAGGAGAGCTGAAAATTCAAGAAGACAACAAGTTGAAGACGACAATGCTAGGAGAACTGATAACTCCCAGCAATATCCTACACAGCCAGGAATGTCATGGCAAGGTACTAACCTTACCTCTAACCTACACCAAGTTCCAACCTCACAACATGTTCCAGACCCTAGAGTAGATCGCAAACAAATGCCTGAGTACTTAAGGGCTAGAGCCACAAGTTCTAGGCGTATGTCCAACCTTATGAATCCAAGGCCTCATCAGGAAACATGGTCACGGGTATATACCAGTATATACCCGGTATATACCTGTATACCCAAAAGAGCGACCCCCCCATGTACATATCTGCTATATATCTTCTGCAAAAGCCCATACCAGGTATATACCAGATATAAGCCAGGTATGTAGCAGCTGCAAACCCGGTATATACCTGGTATATACCTGGTATATGGTGCTGGCAGTCGCCCTATACCTGGGTATATACCTGGTAATGCGGTTTCCCCGGGTGGCTCTATTACCGGGTATATGCCCAGTATATAGTATCCCAGGGTAGCTATATACCGGGTATGTACCTGGTATGTGACCGGGTAAGCAACTTCACGGCCGGTTGTAAATCAGCCAAATTGCCACCACACGGCACTGCGGGTTGCCATAAATCACACATATATGCATGCTTTGTGGCTCTCACGGCTTGCGTACAGCAAGCAACAGGCAAATGTGGTCGATTGGTAGTGACAAATCACGATTGACGTGTAATAACATTAGAGGAACACTTGGAAAGCTGTACGGAACAATTAGATCACGGGGAGTGGTGCACACAACTATGGGCAAGTAGATATCAAGCTATTTGACATGCTGGGCTATGCCAGTGATCCACTGTCAGAGAGATTAGCTGTGGCTCTTCAGGAATCAAGGCAATGGCACACCTGAGATCGGCCCAATGCAAACTCAGGGGTAACCACCAGGTTAAACCAGCAGTGGCCATTGACACGTGCCTACCACCGAGAGAGTGCCCAGTGGGAACAGGAGCAAGCCAGTGCGAGGTTGAGGTCGTGTGGTCGTGTGAGAGTGGCCAAGCGCGCTGGAATAAATTTGGCATGCGAGACAGCGGACACTCATCAGGAGCGTGCACACCGCAAGCGAGTGTGAGAACAAGGGTGGGCAAACCGACAAGCTGACAGGCTGACATGACTGAGCGTGGGCAAGGCAAACAGTGAGTGGTGGGTGAGCGTGGCGGAAAGACGGCTTACCAAGAATACTCGCGTCCCTTGTGCTGCAAGGTGCGGGCCACTAGAGCTCGATGATGGATGAAGAGTGGTCAGCCGTGGGGATCCCGACATTTGATGCGGAGCTTACCCTTGTCGAGTTGTGCCTTGGGCGAAGAGAGCTACCGAGTGCATGCGAGCCGAAACGAGGCGCGCGAATGAGCAGTGATGGTGGGCGAGAGACAGCAAGTGGGCCGGACAAATGACACGGCGGGTGCAAGCCCAGCACTGTGAGAGTGAGAGTGAGCAAAACAAAAGGTAAGCGGCGTGGTCGACATTGTTGACAACGTGGCTTACCCTCAATAGACCCCGCTTGGCACAGGCAACCAGGGCGGGAGGCGAGCGCGAATGGTGCGTAAATGGATACGTGTGCTGGCGGGCAGCATAGGGCGAGTGACGGGCACCGACGCTCGAGGGCGAGCAGTCGGGTGAGTCAGGGCGGGCGACGTACAGGGTACGATACGTGGCAGAGGACGAGTTGAGCAGCGCAGTGGGGGGCGAGCATGAGAGCTGGGCCTGGATGCTCACGGCCGACTTGCCGCTGTCGTGGATGTGGTCAGTGCGGTTGGCGCGCATGGCGAGTGGAGACGGTGCTCACCGTGTCGGCGATGCCGGCAGGTGTTGTCTCGTGGCGGGCAGGTTGAGGAGCTGGTGGGGCGAGCGGAGGAGCGAAAAAACTGACAGGGCGCTGACGTCACATCATGCCATTCATGACGCATGAATGGCGTGGCCTGTGCGTATCATGTGACACCACATCTTTTCATACTCCTTGACTCGCTCCACCACACCTCGTCTGCAACCCGTCCACCACGAGAAGGCAGCGCCCTTGGGTGTCGCCGACACGCAGTTGAGCCCTGTGCCAATGCCAGTGCCCACATTGCTGACCACTCCTCCCGTCCTCCCGTGCTGGTCGCGCGCATCCCATCGCCCAAGCGTGGGCTGTCCCTTGTAAGCTGCGCCGTCTTACTCTGTCAACCCGCTGCTTACCAGCCATTTGTTTGCCTACACCCGTGCCCGCAGCAGTCACCTGCGTCTTATTGTCCAAGCGCTGTGCACGTTCTAGGCAAGTCCTAACCCACTAAATTGACACGCATGCTCACCGTTTATCTTGTCCCCGTTGGCACATATGTTTGCCCTTGTGCGCACACGTCCGCCCTTGTTCATGTGCTTGATCCGCTTGCCCAGCCTGTGCCCACCCGTCATTTCACTTTGCCATCATTCTCACCCTCGCTGCAGCATCGTGTTCTCTCTGGTACATTCAGTGTCTTGTTTGCCGGCCCACCCACCATCTCTCACCGCCCACGTCACGATTCAAGGGCAACCAAGCGCGCAATGTTCAACACGGGTATAGACAACCTCACGGCAATCGCAGGCAGGAGACCGAGCGGCGAGGGCAGGCAAAAGACGGCAAGCAGGTCGGATGAACGGGACAGTCTGAGCAAGTACAACGCCACGTCGAGCGTCAGGGTCAGGGTGACCACACAGCGTAGATAAGAGAGCAGGGAGGGGGATCAGATTACCGCAAACGAGCCAAGGACAAACGACTGGAAATTTGAGAGGACTGGTAGTCCAAAGAAGAAAATGACAGGGCGGCGCACAGGCCAAGGTTGACCATTTGTGCCGGAGTCAAGCTAGGCCTGTGGCACGGGCGCACGCGACTTGGTTCCTGGCATTGTGCCCCCTGCTGCAATGGTACACCCTCTCGCGATGCTGCCACCCTCGGTCTTGACCCCACCTGCAGCGCTGCTGTTATGACCCGCTAGTTCTCTGATCTAGTGGCTAACGGTGGCTCTCTGTTCTAGTTACTGTCTGTAGTCGTTCGGTATTTAATCTGTATTTATTGTGTGTGGATGTGCTATGTACTAGTCGGTCTCGGTGTGGTGGACGAGATAAGGCTAACTGAGGCACTCAGCTAGCCTTACCCTTTATTATATACTCATGGCTGCAGTGAGTCATGTTTGTCAGCAATCCACAGCAGTAAACAAAGGTCACGTGTAGCGTCGATGGCCTATTAGGCGTCACCGAGACAGTCACATGTGTGGGTGTTTACTTAATTGTTTGTACTAACTACTCACTTGTTTTGCGGCTCCGAATCTTATAAGAGCTGTGCTTAATCCTAGGGTCATGTGACTTTATGCTTAGTCACTCGCTCCTTGCTCCTGCATTACATGGGAGAGATATTGCAGGAGTGAGTTACGTAAGTAGCGGTAGCAACCGTAAGGGCTAAAGTCATGTGACCCGTAGGGTGCTCCAAATGACTCCGGATAAAATATGTTAAATATCTAATAAAATCGACTTAGCCGATTTTGCTAAGTGCTGTCCGAGTCAGCACTTAGTCGTCATGCACGCGGGTCATGACATCATTCCCCCTTTAGGATCTCTTATGGGGGATTCCGTAAGAGACGTTTCTAAGGTTTATTATCTAATCTTACGAGGGAAATACAAAGAAGGGGGTCAACCTGGTGTACACCCATTCTACATTTTTGGCCACCCAGGCCTCTCCTTCCTCTCCTTCTATATCAGACCAGCACTTGCTGATCACCGCCCGGCTGTTCCCCAGGATTACAGTCGGGCGTACCTTCATTGCCTTCACGTGCTTGTAGCGGCCCATGAAGTTGGCCTCGTACTGGCTCAGGGCTTTGAGCGAGTACTTACCATTCGTGTGGACCATGTTGTCCAGGATCCATATGTCCGCGTCCTCGGAGAGGGCGGACATGTTCCACATGTTGCACATTCGGCTGTGCGTACCTTTCAACCAGGCGAAGGCCGTCTTCCCGGTTCCTGTTTCCCCCTCAATTACCAGGATGTGGTGTCGCATCCCTTGCGCCTTCGGGGGTACCTCCCGCTCAAACCAGCGGTAGGCCTGCTCGATGTGGGGTGCAAATTCCAGTCATTCGAGCTTGACCGGGATGGCGGGCAGGAGCCCTGCGTCAGTTTTGTATGCAAACTCCACATACGCCCGGACTGAGTTCCAGGCGGTCGTCATTTGGAGGGGGTGGAGACGCTTGAAGCGCTGGTAGTACTCCTCCTTTGTCTCCACTGAGACAATCTCCTCCCCATCTTCTAGGTCGGCCTGGGTATCTTGGTGAGTGATCGAGGGACGGTGGTTGGTCGGAGTTGGGCGTACCTGCATTCTAGACCTTTTACCTACTTTTCCCTTCACCAAAATCTCTTCCAGGGCCTCTGCGGTGAGGTCCCCGGCCATGAGGTCCTCGACCTCCTCCCCATTCGCCCCGACGTCCTTCCATAGATAACGGAAGGCTGTACGGGCCGGACAGCCACCAGGTCCTTCCCTTAAGTCCTTCGGGGCGATGTTTGGGTGGGACCCTTTGAAGTCCCAAAAGCGGGTGTTGGTGGTGTTCCACCCGCCCTTTCGGTCGATGCTGATCATCAGCGTGTGGATATGGAGGGGGCACTCCAGGTCGTAGCTTGCCTCCTCCGGGTTGTGCTGTTCGACCATGGCCAGGGTCCGCCAGTGGTTTGGGCGGTTTCTGCAAAGGTGTTCGAAGCGGCTTACTAGGCCGCTTGGGTCCTCCTCCCTGAGGGTACTCCACGTGAGGAGTACCGCTTGCCCCTGTACTTGGAAGCGGGAGGGTGCTTCTGGGGGCCATTTGTTGGGCGTCGGCGAGGCGGACCCTCAAGCCGTCGGCGTAGGCCGCCCAGAACTTGGTTCTGGGTGTGGGGTTGCTCCCCAGCGCATGGGTGATGGCGAGCCCGACCTTGGCGGTGCGGATTCGTTTCCCCTCCCTTGTCCCCCCACGCTCGGTCCAGCGCCGTAGGTGCTCGTTGTCGTCTGGGAGTGTTGCATTTGGTGTGGAGGGGGTGGGGTAATGTGGTTGTGGGTTGAGACTGCGATCGCTAACTCTCCCTTAATAAGTGTTTTGTTGGCTTGTTTGTTGGTCACGTGATGTTGTCCTAGTCACGTGATGATGCATCTCCGAGGGGTGCCCTCCCTTCGCTCGTCGTGTCGCCTGATCCTTGCTTCGCTCGGGGCTCCACTCCTTGACTTCGGTCGGTGCCCCCTCTCTGACCCCTCCGGTATTTTCCAGATAGCGAGAGTCATGTGACCAGTAGGGCGGTCACATGATTGCGAGGGGGTCATGTGACTAGTAGGACGGTCACATGATTCCTTGTTGTTTTGTTTGTACTAATGTATTACCCTGTTACTTCCAGGGTATTTATGTCCGCTCGGGTGTCTTTTCCCCTTCTATCACTACTACCCCCTCTTGTACTATGCGTGTTATTACTTTAAACTATGATCCTCTTGACTGCACTTGCTGGGCTTTGCCCGGCGACGAGTACTGCGCATATTGTTGTGCAGTTTGCGATGCCGCTCTCGATGATTTCGAGAGTAAGGTTGGCGAGTGGGCCACCTTTTCCTTCACCAGTAAGTGGTGTCCTCAGTCCGGGTTGTTTGTTGTTAATCTGTTTTGAGTAGGAATCGATGCTGTGGCAATGGAGTTGGAGGAGGCTGCCCATCAGGCGGCCATGGTGGAGTTTTTTGAGGAGGGTAGGGCGCCTACTCCTCCGGGTCTCTCCAACTTCCTGGAGGATCTCGGGGATGAGGCCCCCTGGGTGCGAAGGGTGGATAAGGGAGCGGTCAGGGATAAGGGTAAGGCTCGGGTCACGCGCCCTAAGCCCTATGATCGGGTACCCAAGAAGCAGGGTACCCTGTCGTCTCTTAAATGTAAAAGAAAATAGAATCTACTCGGTTCCTTTATTTGCTTCATTTATACAGTCTGTGAGAGAGAAAAAGCGTCTGAGCCCCTAATTGGTAGCGCCTTCAGGTGCGTCCATGAGTGGGGGCATGTCAAGAAACTCATTCAGCGCCTTCTCTATCTCCTTCTCGATTTCCTTCCTGCTTTTCGATTCATCATCGGCCTCCCAGTCTTCCCAGTCCATGGTGCAGCTGGCTTCTGCTGCGTTGGTAGGGGCCGGGTCCCCTTTCAGGGATAGTGAAGACATGCTTTGTTCGATCGACTTGTCCTCGGACTTACCTTTTTGGAGGTCAAGCCATGCTAGAAAGTCCAATAGGAGGGCCCCTTTGTTGGCTATCAGGTCGTACATCTCGTCGTCCGTCACCACCTCCAGCTGTCCCCGGTAGCCGCTGGGGGGGGCTCGGAGAAATTTTAGGGTCTCTTGGTAGACCCTATTCCAAACCTCCTCCTCAGCCCACCCGTCTAGGACCCTCACCGGATGTGGGGGGCCTTCTTCGTTCCTTTTTTGTTTTGCCACCCTGGCGACGGCATCTACGTTAGACCCTACCTGGGAGTCAATTACGTACATGTGTATGCGCCCCAGGGCGCTCTTTGTTTTTGGGCGTCCTGAGTGGCACCATTCGAGGACCCCTTTCTTTGGGTCTATGTAGGATTTGCTGGAGGTGGATACCCAATTTTTCATCCGGCGGTCCTTTTTGGGGATATACCCTAGTCGCGCCCCTGGCAGGATCCTGTCAGCGTACCTTTGCACATCCTGCAGGTTGTAGTGGCTCGGCGTGTTGTATTGGGTTGCTCCTACATCCAGCTGGATTGGTGGTAGGACGATCGGCGCATTTCTAGGGAGGAGTCCGGTTGGTTGGCCTGGGAAGTAGTAGCGGTTATTGCGATTTGCGGGCATTGCGTGTATTTATTTACGTGCGTGCGGTGGAGGTGGGTAGCCTGTCGACTTGGATTTTGTAGGCTGTTCCAGGGCTTCTTTTATACCCGTTTCTTCCGCTGCTTACTAACCCTCTTGCCATTCTTTGAGTCATTTCCGGGTGACTCCCCTCCTCCTGGCATTGGTGCGTTGGGTTCCCTGCTGTGCAAGTCCTCCAGCAAGTCATTCATGTTTGCAAATTTCTCAGCCCGCTCCTCGGTGTCTTCAACTGGGTCATAACCCTCCCACCTGATCCGATAGAAGGGCTTTCCCTTTTTCCATCTCCATGACACGATGTGGTCGATCTGCCATTCTTCCTCCCCATCCTTAGTCTTGATTGGTGGTGGTTGCACCTGTCGTCTATGAAAGGTTTTGTCTTCTTTGTATTTAGTCAGCAGGCTGATGTAGAAGACATTGTGAACCCTCATCGTGTCGGGTAATTTGAGCCGATAGGCATGGGATGATATTTTTTCGATAATGTCAAAGGGGCCACCTTTCCTGTTGTCCAGCTTCTTGGACGGGCGTTGTGTCGTTATGTTGGATAATAGGAGCCATACCCAGTCTCCCACTTCAAATTCCTTTCCTGAGGGTTCTCTTGTTTTATGGAGGTTCATTGCCGCTGTGGCTTCCTTCCATACTTCTTTCATTTTGATTGCTACAGATTCTGCCGCCGGTACTGTCCGGTCTGTAAGAATCCCTTCTCGTGGGGGTAGCCATTCTGGGTTCTTTCCGTATACCGCCTCAAAGGCCGATATTCCGGTTGCAGAGTTCTTGTGTAAGTTGTGGCAAAACTCCGCGATTGGTAACCATTTTGACCAGTCGTCTTGTCTGTAGTTGCAGAAGGTTCTCAGGTACCCTTCTACCCATTGGTTAGTTCGTTCGGCCAGCCCATCGGTTTGTGGGTGGTAGGTGGTGGAGAACATAGGTTGGATCTGTAGTTTCTGGTATAGCGCCCTTAAGAACTGACTGTTAAAGGTGGGTCCCCTATTGGAGACAGTTCTTGCCGGGGTTCCGTGGAGCTTCCATACTTCCTTGATGAAGATGTCCACCAGTTCTTCCGCATTGGTGGATTCTAAGCATGGAATGAAGTGTGCTTGTCTGGAGTATTGGTCTACTACTGTCAGGATACTGTCGTACCCGTTAGATGTCGGCAGTTTGACGATGAAGTCATATGCAATATCCCTCCATGGTTCTGCGGCAATCGGCAGAGGTTTGGTTTCACTTGGTTGTTTGTGCCCCTTTACTTCCGCACATGTCGCAGGACCCAACGAACTCTTTTGTTTGTGCTATCATTCCCAGCCAGAAGTATCCTTCTGACAGGAGTTCGGCAGTTCTTGCTTCTCCCTGGTGACCCGCGACAGGGTGGTCGTGGTACAATTTCAGCAGTCTTTCACGGATGTCTAGGTCTTCAGGGACATAGATTCGTCCATCATATCGGAGTACGCCTTCATCGATCTGGTATCTGTCGAACTGTTTCCTTACCAAAAGGGGGTAAGGATTCTTTTCCTTCTGTGCTGGCAATCAGGGTTGTAAGGGATTCATCTTCCCCTTGGGCTTCTCGTATATCGTCTAAGGGGTCAGAGATCATTTCGGCTCTGAATCCTATATATAAATTTGTCCTCTGGAATCATGACCTGTGGGGGTATCACATTGTCCCCATGGTCATGCCTTCTGGATAAGGCGTCTGGTTTATTGGACATCTTGCCCAGTCTATACTCGATATTGAAATTAAAGGAGGCCAGGATGGTGTGCCACCTGGCGTGCCTTCTATTCCAAACTTGGGCCTTGTTCCAGAACTGGAGGTTCCGGTGATCGGTATAAACTGTGATTAGAATTTCGGTTCCTTCGAGGAACAGTCTCCAATGCTCTAAGCCTCTGATGATCGCAAGTAACTCTGTATTGTGGGTGTCGTAGTTCTTCTGGGGTGGTGTGAAGCTTTCCGAGAGAAATGCTATAGGGTGCATTTTCCTGTCTTCTCCTTTCTGGTTTAACACCGCTCCCAGGGCCACCCCTGATGCGTCAGTTTCCATAAAGTAGGGTTTATCCGGGTTTGGGTGTATCAGCACCGGTTCCTTGCAGATTTCCCTTTTTATTGCTGTGAAGGCATCAGCTTCTCCCTGGCCCCAAGACCAGGGAGTTTCCTTTCTAGTCAATTAAAGGTTTGGCAATCTTGCTAAAATCCTTAACGAATCTCCGGTAGAAGTTGGCGAAACCGAGAAAGGCCTGTAGCTGTTTGACCATGGTTGGTTCCTTCCATTCTTCTACCGCTTTTACCTTTTCCTTTTCCATGGATATGCCCTCCGGGGTAATGACAATTCCGATGAAACTCGTATGCGTGGTGTAGAACTTGCATTTGTGGGGTTTCAGGAATAGGTGATGCTTGCGGAGTCGGTTTAGGACTTCCTTAACGTGTATAGTATGTTCCTCCGGTGTATGGGAGAAGATAAGGATATCGTCCATTTAAACTACTACATAATTGTCGATGATGTCGTGGAAGATCTCGTTCATGAAGCGCTGGAAGGTCGCTGGCCTGTTCTTTACCCCAAAGGGCATTACCAGGTACTCAAACAGCCCTTCCTTGGTTCTGAAGGCGGTCTTCCATTCATCTCCTTCCTTGATCCGGATGTTGTTGAACCCCCAGTGGATATCCATTTTAGTGAATATCTTAGCGTCCTTTAGCTTCTCAACCAGGTCTGCTTGGATCAGCATGGGAAACTGATTGGGCTTCGTAATCGCATTGAGTTTTCGGTAGTCCACTACCAATCTGAGTCCTCCATCTGCCTTGTTTACATAGAAGCAAGGGGAGGCCATGGGGGACGTGCTCGGTCTGATCTTTCTGTCCTTCAGTTCCTTGTCCAAGTACTCTTTGAGTGCTCGGGACTCAGCTGGGGACATTGGATACGTTTTTGCTGGTTGGGGGAGTTCGGTTCCCTTGATGAAATTGATTGCGCAGTCGTAAATCCGATGCTCCAGCATTTCGCTAAACCCTTCTTCTTGGAAGAGATCCCTGTATTCTAGGAATTCCTCCAGGATCTCTGGTTCTTCTGTTATTTCCGCTGCCTTTCTGCCTTGGACCTCGTCTTGGTATTTGATTGAGAGGTCCTTCCATCCGATGATGGGTTCTGCTTCGTCGAGCCAGTCCTTCCCTAGGATGATCTCAACTCCTCCCAGGGGCATTATGTAGCAAGGGCAGTGCCATTTCTTTCCTTCTACGTCAATTTCCAGGGTGGTTTTATGGGAGATCCTTTCCTCGATTTCTTTCCCATCTATAGCTATAACCGCTTTGCTGTGCTTCAGCGGTGTTGTCTCAATTTGGTTCTCCTCAATGTGTCTTGTGTCGACAAAATTCCTTGAGGATCCACAGTCAATAAGGGTTTTTGTGGGTTCCATGATTCCTTCCACTGACGCATAGATGATTGATTCATCACTTCATTTCCTTAAATAGAATACATGCGTCGGGTCAGTTTCTTTGGGGGTGAGGTACATGGTGCCCGCATCCCTCCCTAGTTTTCCAACTCGAAGTCTTGCCCTTGTGTCTCCTCCGGATCCTTCCCTGCTTTTCCGTAAGTTTTATGCTTTCCTGTGTTGACCCAGCTTCCTCGGCAATCCTTAATCACGTGCCCTGGTTTGGCGCATTTCAAACATAGACCTTCGCTCCGTCTCCGTTGTTTCTTGGCGTTGGATACCCTCTCTGTGGTCCCCTTCTTTCGGTTTGGGGAACAATCTGCTTTCCCCACTACCGGAGTCAAGGGGGGTGGTTTACTCGTGGTAACTGATCCTGTCTTACCTGCTAGCTTCTTAGCAGAGAATAGAATGTTGTCTGTTTTGACGGCTACTGCTATCCATTCTTCCAGGGATGCTTCGTCAAACACCCCGAGTAGTTCCAGTTTGAGCAGTTCCTGCTTAACATCGGGTCTAAGACCGCTCTTGAATTTGTCGATCAAGGCTCCTTGGTTCCATTCTACTTCCTGTGATAGGTTCCTGAATTGAGTGGCGTAAGCTTGCGCGCCTCTCTCTTGGGTTATCTTTCCTAGTTCATGGATGGCCTTTTCCTTCTTGACGGGATCACCTGTCGTGACCTGTTCTGGTTCCGTGGTTCTTGGCTCAAGGAGTGGTCGCTATGTTCTGTTATTGCCTCTACGAGGTCCTGATGTCGTTTTGCAATGCTAAGGTTCTGTCTGTATCCGTGTTTCTAAGTAAGTTACAAGTCACTGTGGTAGACGAGATAAAGCAAGATGGAGTGCCATCTTGCTTTCGTTACTCTTATATATGTGAAAGAGCGCGAGTCATAATTCCGCAGCCCGGAGTCCGCAGCGCCGGTCACGTGGTAAGGTCACGTGTAGTGACTACTGACTTTTGGCGCGGCTCCGAATCTTATAAGAGCCGCTTCGTAATCCTAGGGTCACATGGTCGGTTCGTGGTCATGTGACCCTTGTTGTGATTACCTAAGTTGTTTGGTATCACGATGGCAACTGACTACTGACTGCTGCATTACCAGGGAGAGATTACTCGTAGTCAGTGTTACGTTACGGTGGTTACAGGTCACGTGACGTGGGATGTAACCCGGACGAGCTTGGTTAATTCCTGTAAAATCAGAGAAAATATGGGTCTTCCCTGGTTGGGTCACAACATCACCGAAGTTTAGGAGGAACACCTTTTTGAAGGTTGGCCAGTCTCGGAGGAGTACGTGCTCCTCTTTGTTGGTGATTGCCTTGAGCAGGGATTGCGCCCAATCCCCTGCGGCGCCGGAGGCCAGATTAAGCAGTGTATGGTTCATTTTTCGCTGATCTTCGAAGGTACCTGGTTCGAAGTCGTCAAAGTAGAGCTCCATCTTTGTGATAAAGGTTTCTGCTTCTTTTCCCTTTTTGCCATTGTAGGCTTCCGGTCTTTTGGTTCGTGCTTCCTTAGGTATTGGTGCCCCTGTTGCTGTCGTCTGGTTGAGGGTAGTATCCTTGGCTTTCAGCTTCTTGCTACTCCTCCTTTTGGGGGTCTTACTCCCTTTATCACTCTCGTCTCCGCTGTTGTCGGGGTCTCCTCCTTCCGGGGGGTCTCTTGGGTGAACCGTGGATTCCCTTACAAAAGGTTGTCCTTCAAAAGGGTCCCTCAGAAGTGTGGTCCCTCCCTCCATATCCTCGGGTGCGGGAGCCCTTTCCTGGCATGGGGTTTCTGGTCTCCATACCTCGGTTGTACGTTCATCCATACCATTTGCTATATCGGTAGTGGGTTGTTCGATCGCTACTATGGTTTCACCTGTGTCCTTCATTGATTGTTCTAGGTCATTGGTTCATCGGTCTATGGTTATGATCACTATTCCTAGGTTTGACAGTTTTTGATCTAGGGCTACCAAGGCTTTATTTATCTCCTTGATGGTATCTTCGACGGACTCTAGAGTCTTTTGTTGCTTGGTCGTTATCTGCTGTAGGTGGTATGTATTGTCCTGAGCTCCGATCACTGATGTATGGGTTTCGAGCCACCTTTGTTGCGTGGCTTTGATAATTCCTTCTGACCGGATAGAGGGCTTGGAACTCCTTTTTATTTCTGATAAGGTTGCCCTCTGGAGGGTCATTAGGCTCTCCCTGACTGCTTCGGTAATTAGGAGGATTGGATTAGGCGCTTGTGGCTGGACCAGTCTTACGCCACTTCCGGTTCTGGTCGTCTCCACTGGAGTTGGTGGTCTGGTGTTAATCCTTCTCGCTTGCTCCACCATTGTGCGGGTTGCGTCATCAACGTCCTGGATGGATGTCTCTGTTGGTCCTAGGGTGTCCCCTTCAGTGGTTGTTTCACCCACTACAGGTGGCGGCAGCAGTTCGGTGAGTATTTGTGAGATGCGTTGTGGTACTGGTTGTGCTAGCGGTATCTCGGGCATAGTACCCGGGATGTTGAGGTGGGTGATATCAGGGTCTGTTGTTTCCAGTGGCAGGGGTTGTTGGGACGCTCGGGACGCCGCCGGGCTCCTTGATCTCGTCTGGTAGGGTCCCCCTCCTGTCTGCTGTGACGTAGTTTCTGGTTGTGTCTATGGATCACAGAGTCTGTTCTGTGTTGAGCCATGGGTTAGAGTGAAGTTAGCCTTATAATGTTATGACCCGCTAGTTCTCTGATCTAGTGGCTAACAGTGGCTCTCTGTTCTAGTTACTGTCTGTAGTCGTTCGGTATTTAATCTGTATTTATTGTGTATGGATGTGCTATGTATTAGTCGGTCTCGGTGTGGTGGACGAGATAAGGCTAACTGAGGCACTCAGCTAGCCTTACCCTTTATTATATACTCATGGCTGCGGTGAGTCATGTTTGTCAGCAATCCACAGCAGTAAACAAAGGTCACGTGTAGCGTCGATGGCCTATTAGGCGTCACCGAGACAGTCACATGTGTGGGTGTTTACTTAATTGTTTGTACTAACTACTCACTTGTTTTGCGGCTCCGAATCTTATGAGAGCTGTGCTTAATCCTAGGGTCATGTGACTTTATGCTTAGTCACTCGCTCCTCGCTCCTGCATTACATGGGAGAGATATTGCAGGAGTGAGTTACGTAAGTAGCGGTAGCAACCGTAAGGGCCAAAGTCATGTGACCCGTAGGGTGCTCCGAATGACTCCGGATAAAATATGTTAAATATCTAATAAAATCGACTTAGCCGATTTTGCTAAGTGCTGTCCGAGTCAGCACTTAGTTGTCATGCACGCGGGTCATGACAGCTGCCCTGGTGTGTGCAGTGACTTGTGCGGCTCCTCGTGCCCTGCTCTGCTATTTGATGTCAGATACTGTAGTTATTCATGAATTTAACTGCCGTGTACTATCTTTTGACCCTGTGAGTCATGCAACGTGCACGTATGCACGGTTTACAGCCAGCTGTGGTGCCAACCAGCCACCATGTGACCTACCCATTGTGGTATATACCAGGTATATATCTGGTCTATACCCGGTCCATACCTGGTCCCTACCCGGCTTATACCCAGCTTATACCCAGCTTATACCAGGTATGTATCTGGTATATACTTACTGGGGATAACTATATACTAGATATATACTAGGTATATAGCATGTC
>WSTG01000709.1:0-14612 GCA_019616325.1 Ceratobasidium sp. 394
GACCCGAGCCAGGATGCCCATCGCTTCGGCCCCTTGCTGGCGCAGCTAGAGTGCGCCAGTATTTCCACGCCACCTGCCAATGGGAGGAGGATGAAGAGAGCGAGGGAGATGGCGAGGGAGAGGGCGAGGGAGAGGGCGAGGGAGAGGGCGAGGGAGAGGGCGAGGGAGAGGGCGAGGAGGGCGAGGGAGATGGCGAGGGAGATGGCGAGGGAGATGGCGAGGGAGATGGCGAGGGAGATGGTGAGGGAGATGGCGAGGAGGGCGAGGGCGGTGAGGGCGCAGGTACTTGCGCACTTTAGGCTCATAGTCGTGCAGGAACTGCTGGACGAGGTCGCAATCCGGCATTTCGCTTTCAGCCTTGTTGGAAGATGTATGGCCACGATTCACGCTCCAAATCCCCCTTGATCGCCTCAGTATTGATAGCCCACCCTTGAACCTTTCCTTTGAAAGTGCTGAGCGATGGGACCGGGACGTCGACCAAGCGATAGTCAAACTCGGTATAAACTGGATTCTCACCACGTTTCCTGATCGAATTATGCTTACGGTCAAGCGCGCCAAGGAGTTGAGTGACCTGGGATCTTGATGAGCCGAAGCGTGCAAACGGTACGCAATAATTTACCATTTCCGTTTGGTATCCCGGCTCATGAATCACGCTGCGCTTTTTGTTCTCTGGGTCAGAGTAATCGGACGACTGGAACGCAGCATCGGCTAGAAATCCAAACTTGGTACGGCCGAGCGGGGAGTCATAAGACCTAGTACCCCGCACCGTTTAGCTTTCTGAGCAAAAGGTGAGCAAAAGATTTAAGGCTCAAATAGAAATACTCACCGCCCCCTTCCGATCTCCGCGCCGGGAATGTGCCCTTTTCTTCTCCTGCCGCTCCCCCCTCTTCCCATCTTGGTTCTTCTTCCACGCTTCTTTCACCGTCGCAAAAGCACCGGCCGAGAGTACGGGGCGAAAGATATCATTAGAGATTGTCTGAAGGTGCGCACGGTCTTTTGCTGGCATGCGCGACGGATTCTCAACGACTGCATCGAACACTTTCCCCCACCCATCCACATTCTCTTGGAACGAGCAATCGAAATGGGGTACGAGGATCTCCTCATTGCCCTCTTGCTTGAACCATTTCGGCTCGCCGTTCTTCTCGTACAAAGGCACGCTATTGGCCGCTTCTTGTGCCTTTTTAAAGCCGCACAGGCTCGTCATGCATTTGAGGACATGGTTCTACACGGTTACGTGAGTAAAAGGTCAAGTATGTAGATTGAGCACTTACTCACACGATAACCCGATTATATTCCTCTACCAACACATCACCTTCCTCCATCTTCACGTCCTCCTCAACCTTTACCTCGGCCTTGGTCACTGGCGGATCGATCGATGGGCTAGGGTGTTTAGATGAGACGGATTCGGGCGGATTTGGGCACGGGGAGTTTGGGTACGGTGGTTTTGGACGAAATGGCTTTAGACGAGACGGACTTGGGCGCTCGAGAGGGATTTGGACGAGACGGCTTTGGGCGCAGCGGGTTTGGGGCGCGGCGGATTTGGGCGAGCCCAGGTTAGGTGCAGCGGGTAAGTCCTCGTCGCTTTCGTCGAATACGGCGCCCCGTCTCATGCTCTCAAAATATTCTTCCATCTCACGCGCATTCTAGATCAGGCGGCGGCGCCGTGGCTACCAGTCAGGCGAGTCAGCTATCAATTGATCTTCCGTATGACTCGAACCGACTAACCCACATCAAAGTCTAAGGACGGCATGCTCTTGACGCGGGCTCGTCTCCTGTTCGGGTTTTCGGACCGTCGATGGTGTGGGGTATGCGGACGAGCCACGGTCTGGCACCGAGGTAAGCGGTAAATCAACGCGGTGAACCTGTACTTACATTTGGGCGCGGGAGTCGCCTTTGGCACGCAAGCTCGACGAGCCCGCAGGGGTTTGGGGGGTTGTTGGAGGTGCGTATCTCCCCTTGTTCGTCAGGCGAGCTGTGTCGGACATGGTGCAGAGAGGTGGTGGCGGGCGAGGTCAAGGGACGGGCGAGGGCAAGAGCTCGATTGAGGACTTAACGGTTTTTCCCAAACAACCCAAACAACGCGTCGCGCGTCGCACTTGGGCGGGTTGTATGCGACCTTATTCGTAGGGTGCGTTCAGTATCTTACTAAATGATGACTATGTCAGCAGAAACTGAGTCAGTAACACGTTAGTAACTGGTCAGTCAAGTAACCCTATGTTACCTCCATGTCAGTATCGCTTGCTAAGCGGAGCGTGCATCACTCCGCCAACGATACGCGCGTCGCAGGTTACGCCATCGTTTACAATGGTATGTTCGAGCAATATCTTCAGCGTTCTATGGTGGCGTGGCTACTGTTACCTTGCTCAGCAAAGGTTCCTCAGCGCCATAATGTCACAGGACTTCCCCCAATGTTTGGGCCTATTGACAAGATTACCAATCAAGTTAGCTGAACGCAGCGACGTAAGTCTGGTTTCTTCTCCTCTGTTCTTTCTTGTTCTTTCGCTTGCTTTATCATTGATTGCGCCGAGCCGCACACATCTCCCCAAACGTAATAACAGTTCAGCCAACTAAAGTGTACGTCCAAGTGGATGTAATGTAGGGCCTCCAAATACAAATCCACTTCCCAGTTCCTTAAACACGCAGATGAGTCATTCGACGCACTATGGGTTTGTCAAAACCAAGCTCTTGAGCATGGCTATATGCGCCGCTTCAACCTGGTCATGACAAGAACCTGTTAAGAAACCGCGCCAGACAGGGTCGGTGACTCGAACTTGATGCCGTAAGAGGACGACCTTGTCAATTTTTTCGAAAATGTCGCGCCCAATCAGCGCTTCTGTTGAATCTTTGGCGGGATTGTTGGCTCGAGCCTCCCGCAACAGGAGGAAGCTGGGTTGTCCCCACACATCACGACATTTACAACCCCAAATGCGAGATTCACCGCTGCAGGCTCGAAGCCCGATGCTTGAAGTAAGTATTTTTATTCCGCTCCCGTAAACTTCGGACGTCTAACCAAGATACCCTTTTAACCGCTCAACGACGATGCTTGGGAGTTAGGTATGTCTGGGTTATTTAATTTAGACCGAGCGTAGTCTTGATACCTGGCCGTGTAGATCGGCAGGAATTGACATTCCGCTATTCCACTTGGCGCATGTCGGGTGACATCCACCATATATTCGATGCTGTTATTGCCCGTGGCTACGTACCGCAGGTTCTCGAAGGTTATGGCGAATCCGACAAACCTATTCATCTCAATGACGCCCACACCAAGTTATCCGGAGCAATCCTGTGCCTTATTTGCATCATTGAAGATGCTTCATTTGAGGGCGCCAGGTTTGCAAGTAGGATAGAATGGCAGTTCTATGCCAATGTTGTGAAGATCGAGGTTCTTGCTCGGGTACCACCTTCCCGTGCAAAGGTCCCGTTGGGTGCGGCTGCACTGAAGCGCACATTCAGGACTGGGGAGGATAATGTGAGGTCCGAGGGACCTCGAGGTCGAACGGGAGTGGGCTGGCGGTGTCGGAGCTTACGAGAGTGAGCGTATGACTTGCCAGACGACTCGGATTCGAGAGAGGGTTGTCTGTAAGTACAGGAGTACGGGGTGTAAATAGTAGAGAGTGAACGAATATGAAATGAGTAAGGGAGTGAAACGGTTGGGGAAGCGAGAGATGAGATAAGGAGCGTGTATGCGTGGGGGTTAGCACGTGCAACCCTCACAGATAACGACACCAACCCTGGCGCGTCCGAATGTGTTTCCACGCACTGATATGCTTGTGTATGCTTCCCCTAACCTGACTTAGTCACGTTTTTGTGTCATCTGTTTACAGTAATTTGTACATCTTCATTGTAGTACAACTTTATTCACAGTCATCAAGTCATGTGCCTCGGTGGTAGGAGGTCAAGCAATAAAATGAGTAATACTCACGAGAATATCATCCGAGCAAGGTTGCCGTCGCCGCAGGCGACGCTCCTCGAGTATATAAGTCGTCTAAAATGTGGATTTTGGCTTGTTCCCCTTTGTACCCGAGTGTGTGTGAGCTACACGGTCAGACCGGTAGTTTGAAGGTGAGCCGATCCTGCCATTAAGTTTATAACACGCTTATTTCGAGTATTGTTGTGTAGATGGCTAATTTCCCATCAACTATTCAATCCACCGATGACTCGTTGGTGCACGGCGAGCATAATTCACCGTCAGGCATACAAGGTCGAAAGCGTGCGAGATCTGTCTCAAACATTGACCTTGAGCAAGGTTAGCCTGAATATAGGTTGTGGGTTATTGGATCTTCTGACACGATAAATTTCATAGGGTTAGCAGCAACCACATTGGCGGTGCACCCTGTGCAGTCGCGCCAACGTCGACGAACAAAGCCGACCCTCCCTGCCTTCGATGCGATCCCCTCCGATACAGACCCAAATTTTATTGATCTGCCGGAGAATGAGCCTGCTCCCGGTCACTCAAAAAGCGGGCCTCCCGCTGACCGACTTGCTCGAATGATCACTCGGCCGTGCTACCCAGCGGGCAGGAGCCACGCCACGACGATCGCTTCTACCGATGCATTGCCAGCTCGGTATGTGGATGGAGGCAGAAGAACTGGGATCGCCAGCTCCTTCGCATATATGCACACACTGCGTGGTGCGAGGCGCTTCATCGCTGGAAGCCTGAACTAGGTGCCGCCGCGCGGACTGCATTGGCAAGCATGGCTCCCGGTGGTATTAGGAAAAGTATATTACCACCAATTAATGGGGCTGTCCCCGAATCGTCCGCTCAGACACCGCCAGCAAACTCGTTCGCCCAATTTGACACAAATGAAGGACTTTCTCTACCCGACCAACTCAACCACGTCATCGCTCGCCTTATATGCGCCTCGGGCTCTCCGGCACGGCTCGTTGACTACCCGGAATGGTCGCTTATCTTTACTCTCGCCAACCCACGCCTCAATTACACTCCGCCCCGTTCTTCATACATCCGTGATAAACTCATCCCGGCAGAAGCTCAACGTGCAGTTCTTTACATGAAAGAGTATCTGCAGTGGCAACGAAACCTTAGCCTCTCCTTTGACGGGTTGACCTCTGTGAAGCAGCCCGTGTATACTGTCCATATCTGCACGGCAGAGCGAATCACCTTCCTATATCATGCAGATATCTTTTATGGGTCGCATAACTCGGAGTATATCGTCGATTTGCTTGAAAAGATGTGTACCTCATTTGCTGGGCTAACTGTAGCTTATCTAACCTTTCGTGTGTTCAACTAGGTGATCAACGAGATCGGCTCACATAGGCTTGTATCGGTTGTCTCTGACGACACAAACACCACAAAGAAAGCGCGGCGTGTGCTGGCAAGCCAGCAACCCTCGATTCTGAATTTGACCCAATCCACAAATTTAATTTATGTATTCAAGATATCTGCCGCGACATACTATGGATAAGAGTAAGAGTTCGCTTCTTTCGTAAGAACTAAAACTAACATATATGCACAATGTAGGCACTGCAGCAATTGAGGAGGCTGTTAATCCATTTTCACATGTCTACTTCCGCAACTGGCGAGCTCAATGCTGCTCGCAAGATTCTTGGTATTCTACGAGGGCTTCAGAGCATCGGAAATACTCGATTTGCAACTCTCTATTATGCTGCTCTATCGGTCCTCGAGAACTTGCCCGCATTGTACAAGATCTATCGGGATGGCGAAATTGGCACCGTAAGCACACCACTGCCAGACGTGAGTTGCTTCGGTTATTGCATGCCTGGCACGTGGTTTATAACTAAATATGGTCCCCTGGATCGTTGCTGAAGCAATTGACGAGTCAGCAACTGCGATCAAATTCAAGCTCATGCTGGCTGAGCTTGTGAACATCCTCGAGCCGTTTGCGAGGGCGCTTTTGTGCCTTGAATCTGCCCAAAGCACACTCGCCGATGTTTATTTCTTCTGGCTAAGTGCTCTAGCTGCTTTAAACCAGCATTTTCAATCAAATCGCAGCGAATTAACAGTACAGGACAAACGGCGCATCTTGGGTATGGTCTTGAATCGATTCAACGAAGTTATTAATGATGCACCCACTGACTGTTATCTCACAGCATTCTTCCTTGACCCTCGTAAGTTAATCTTGGCTTCACAAATGTAGCTTGTATGCTCACCTGCTGATCAGATTACCGCGATGCTGCGGTTTACGCTGGTTGAAATATACTTCAACCACAAGAAGTAACATCACTCAAAGAGCCTCAGGGCTTGGGCCGCCACTCGCAAGCATTGCAGCAGCCATCACGACTTAAGGAGCCCCTGTACATGCGGATTCGGAAGTAGCTTCTTTTGATGCTGCGTGGCGAGCTTCAGACTGCCGAGCGATTCCTGGACCACCCATTGCGGGACTATGTCACGAATGCACTCGGCGCCAAGGACGAGTTATGCGACCAGCGGGATGCATACTACCGCGCTGACAAGCTACCATTCCGGTATTCGCACCCAGACAATATGACAGCTGCCCAATATTGGCGATTACAGAAGGAATTTCGACAGACCTTCATATTAGCGGTGAGTTATCGTCCATCATCTAACCTTAACAATATTAGTACAATTAACTACCAAACGGCACCTTGCTGAGAAACTCTTCTCGGTGCTCGCAAATTCAATGTGCGATGAGTGCGCAGGCTCCCGACTTACTCATCTCTATTCAAAGCTCCGAAATCGGCTTGATGCAAGGAGTATGGTCGGGCAGATACAATTTAGGCAGTGGGGTGTTTTAGTGAGTTCTCAGCTTCCGTTTCTTTCAACACCCTTCGTACTAACCCAATTGAATCAAGGCTCATGCCACCGGCCCCGTCACACAACCCGAGAAGGCGCAACGAATGCGACGATTTAAAGACATTCCTCCAGCTGGGTTACCTAATAACCAGCCTAGCGAGGACTCGGTTGAGATGTCCGCTGCTCTGCCCGACGGTGACGTTGGAGATGATTGGCTGGATGCACCAACAACACCCCACATCTCCAAAGATTCCCTAGTCCAGCATGTCGCTCTTTTTGGCGAAAGCGATATTGACTTGACGTCACACATGCTAGTGAACGATCTCAGTATAAACCCTGTTCTCGAGGCTATTAAGCTTGAGGACGGGGGAAACAGGAGCCCCGAAAGCCTTTCCCAGAGTTCTTTATTGCCTGTGACTCGTGTCGGAGACGTACAATGGGAATGAGCATGTATTTATTTACGATATACAAATAGGTCCCAATTCTATCTAGGTTCCGTGCGTGTAGCTTGTTCTTTTGAGGATACGGACTCAGTCAGTAACATTATATAATCAATGACAAACATGGTCATTCGGTCAGTAGCGTTTGTAAGCTGACACTAACCGCACCCTAGTCCAGACCCTGGTATTTGTAAGCGCAGGTGAGGTGCCCGGTTGTGCCAAATCCGTTTGTGCGTGCGTTTGCTAGCCTCAACCCTTCCACACCATAACTAGATTCATCAGTAAACAAACTATTCCCCTGAAATAGCAATGAGTCATCCCAATCCTAAATTCTACTACTCGCCTAAGAGCACAGGGGATCACTGCCTGGGGAGGGTGGCGAGGTTGGCACCTCGAAATTCCTGATTGACAGCATAGTCTTCCTACGGATCGTGGGCGCACTTTAGACCGCGCCGTGTCTGTCAGGTTCCGGCGTTTTAGGAGAACCCGGCGCGGAGCGACGGGCTAGTAGCCGGGGCGCCGAGACGTGAGCGAGACTCGCCCCTTGGGAGGCACCATGTACGTGACGACGTACTAGTACGGAGAGAGCAGGCACGGTGCCGTGGGGCGCAGGTGCAAGGGCGGCTGTGCAGTCAAGTTCGAGTGAGCGCGACGAGGCGCCATCATACCCGCTGGGGGTGGGCGCGATCTCGCACAGGGTAGGCGGGCACGCACATCTCAGTGATGGCATGCGGCCGCAAGTGGAACGTAGTGACATGTATAGCATAGGTAGTGTATACAGCGAGTGTTGAAGTATGAGGTACGTAATGGGTGTGGAAGTTGCTGATAGTGAGGTATGAACGATTTGTGTATTGTAAATTACATTAACATAGTTGGCGTGCAGCAGGCGTGAGCAAAGCATGAATAACTGGTTAAATAGAATAGTTACTTTGTTCGTCCAACTACTGTGGGGGGTTGGTTCTATTGCGATGGCCTGTGGCGGTGGGTGCCGTTTATGATCGTGTAGCAGCATGTACTGTACCCGCATGTAACTCTAAGCGTCGCCCATATTTTTTGATGTCCCTAGTGCTCACACACCACAGCACATGGTGCCTAGCCAGTGTATATGTCGTCTGTGTTTTTATGCCAGAGACGTTTCAGGTAGCTAACATGACAAAAGATGCGCACAGAGACAAGATATGGAGACATCAAAAATGTGGACGACGCTTAGTTACTCTCGGGTACGGTATAGCACAGATAGCCCATACAGCGAATATTGGTATACGCGGCGCATAATAGGCGTATTGAGCGAGCAATTGCACGAGGGGTGCGTGGTTAGCGCGCGGCGGGCGTGGGGAGGAAACAAATGATAGATTGAATGATATAGCTACATTGTTCGCCCGGCAGCTGTGGGGGTTGGTTTATTGCGATGACATATAGTAGTGCGCTCCGATTATAAGTATGTAAATGCATGTATAGCATGAATAGCGCATACGGCGGGTGTTAACGACCATAGTGTTTAACGCGCATACAATGCGTACCATGGTGTGGCAATAGTTGATTGTGTAGGAGACGCATGGTTAACGTGAAATAGAGGGCGCGTCTACTTGATAGTGAAACAGCTTATCTGGATGTTTAAACTTTGAACAGTGAACAATTTATACGCATATAGGGGCTTTCAGCCTGTCCGACGCGAGCAAGGTGACGGGTGCCTGCGCATGGCGCGAAGGCCCCTCCCTTTCATTGACTATTTCAAATCAAAGTATTATAGAATCGCTGTGCTCAAAGCGATACAAAGTGATTTGCGAAGTGGGCATCACTGGCATAGAGGTAACACTCGTGTAATTCAGGCTCAGAAAACTGGCTGTATAGTATGTACAGGATTAATCAGACCCAAATCATTGGTTGGCCGAACAATATGATCTATAAGGTCAATGGAGTGCTCGGCATGACCAGCGTTTGCCCAGTGCCGGTGGAGTGCGTGTTTAAGGATCCAGAATGGCTCGAGGTTCTCGGGCAGGATGAGACTGCGCTCATGCGTGCGAGTCAACTTGCTCGACGAAAAAGCGCGCTCCGACAACGCAAGAGACGCCTGAGCGGGAAAGCATCCACAGTAATGTAGTAGAGGGGTGGGAACTCGCATCGATGGAGCTATAAATTGATAGGGCAATTAGAATGGTCATTAGCAGTTGAAATGTAATTATGTATATGGGAGCGGATAACTCACCCTGCAGTACCGCACAAGCTCAATAGTACCATATCCTGGATGCCAGCAGCTCCCTGCGCGATCCAATAAGCCAGCTCAGACTCAACATGTACCATTGAATCATGTGGTGGCAAGGTAGCCGGCGCGGGATTAAACGGGACGTGCGTGGGGGCGGTAATATAGTATAGGCTATAGTACGCAGAGAGTGTAATTGAATTAGCATACAAGCGATGTCATAGCTGATACACTCACTTGTTCGCCAGTTCTCCCAACGGACTCGAAATACCGTCGGTCAACGCACAAACATATCCACTCCCGAGTGCTCGCGCGGCCACCTGGGCTCGTGTGTGCACTTTGAATGTAACATTAATAGGTTGCTCCTGTGAGCAGTGGAGCACCTAGAAGTTAAAATGAACGAGTTAGCATGAGCCACCATCGACGGAGCCAATTACCTACCTGGTCCCAAACCGCAGCATAGGCCTGCGCGCGTGCAGGCGCCTCCTAATGATGATCGATCCAATGGAGCTAGAATCACGGATTTACGTCCATGCCAAGGTGTAGACAGGGATATTATGGGTTTATTGATGTAGCTCTGGAGCTTGTCAAGGCCAAGGGTGATGGCGTAGCTGATCTCGGGGAACTGGCTCGAAGTTGGCTAAGGGTCTGGGCAAGAGTTTCAGACAGGGAGAGCGAGTACCACAGTTGGTGTGCGTTCGGCAGAGAGAGCCCTTGGGCATTGTCGGGGGTCGAAAGGATGGAACAAATGTCCTCAAGGACTTCAAGCTGCTCGCGTGAGATCAATAGAGTGCTGGCGCTTGAGTTGCGGATAGTAAAATGAACAACCGCCTGCCTCAATTGTGGTCGGTTGGGTAGTATGGGCAAAAGCTGGTGCAAACACTTACCGGGTTGAGCAAAATGTATCAAAGGAGCATGCTGTAAGTCGACCACCGACGTGTCTCGGAGTCACACAACGGCTGGAGGTCATTGAGACCCGTTCGATGGGCGAGAGAGACGGAATCTTTGAACCGAGTTGTATCTTACGCCCATCATCGTGGCTCTACTGCGCAATAGCATCGTAGCGAATGTTGCCCTCACTGCCGGCTTGCAGAGTGAGAGTGTTTCCGAGCTGGCCTACGGAGCTACACAGCGTTGTTGCGGTCAATAGTAGACTGGGGCATGACACACCATTGTGCCCAGATCTAGTGATCCCCAGCAATGTGACGTTCCAGATTGGCATCCTCAAAATATAACCACATCTTATCAAGTCTCGTATCTCATCGTCTCGAACTCGCGAATCTTATCAGTGGGGCCATGCGTTGCCAAGCCCAAAGGCAACTAGGTATGGGAGAATCAGCATACTGGCAAAACCTTGTATCTACCATACAATCAATCAGATTCATATTAGGTCTCAGATTCTCGGGCTCAGAGTCGGGGTTAGGGTAAAGAATGTGCGCCGTAAATTCGAGTGACAGCGCCTCGTAGCCTCTGGCTAATCGATGTAGGGCACGTAACGAGCCAGATGCAAGCAGGATGAGAAGGAGGCATAATAGAGCGGCGGGAAGAGTAATTTTAATTCGAGACGGGTGCAGGAGTCACAAAAAACGGGATTTTATACAGCTTGTACTCTGGGATTGGCCGCTGTGGAAAAGTAGCGGATATGCGTGTTTTCGCGAGCTCCGCCAATCCACATTGCTCTACCTTTAGCCGTTTATATTTAATATCATGCGCGCTACGCACATATCTCACGTAGCGCTTATTATGATTCTCCGCCGCTATTGCCAAGCGCATAAGCAACCGTCACCAATACTCCATTCTCATCGGTTATAGTACTACGACGGAGGCCTGGCAACTCCCCGTGAAAACTCCTCACTGTAGATATCTCGCTTCGCTATATTTTGCTTCATATCTCTCTACCCAACGGATTTGCGAGACTATCGATAGAGCGGAAACATCGCTCTCGAACCTAGCTAACGCATGCACAGCGCTTGTGGTGGCGTGAATCACGTGGGGCTCGGGTCCAGCACCCTGAGCCAGGTATATATGGATCACGTGCCTGATCTCGCATCTCATTCGAACTACGACCATCTGGCCTCGATCGTCGTTGTGTGCACGGTGAACACCAATGCAGTTGCGCCCGCACGCATCACCCAGCCACGATTCGCTGGCCGTTCCGATACCACTGCTGCCCTGGGCCCACATTTCGCGGGTTGTTCACACGTGTGCGATGCCCCCGAATGCACCCGCGATCTTTTGGACTCCAACTTTATGCGTTCACGCGTTGCTCTCTGCACCGTTTGGGAACTTCCGCAGGCGATGTTGCAATATGTGGTGAACACCGCTGCAGTTGCGCCCGCACGCAGTATTGCAGAAGCCCCCGTGCGACACACAACGAAACGGCGTACGCCTCTGCAGTGCGCCCGCACGCAGCGTTGTTTCGCCGCATGTGCCGGAAGTCTTGTTCGGCCACCGATCGTAGGCCGGGCCGGGGAGATGTGATGGCTGAGAGGCAGAAGTTAGGTCAATTTGCGCCTACGCTTTGCTTTAGTTTTCCAATGCTATTTGTGTCCGGACTGCGGCTATGTGCAATGAGTCATTGGTTAAATCTATGTCTCAACTCGCGACAAAATGCTATGTGCAAACTGAGCCGCAAATAATCTAACCGCCTTGCATCAATTTCGTCCAAAAGTCACGAGGCCATGCATGCCAGTCCCTTTGCCTGGCACATCCGACTGGCGAAATGTATTCGCCACGCAGTCATAATAAGCTCAACCTCAAAACGGAATCCACGAGCCGCTATTTGGGGTCGACCTTAGTCTTCTAACCACCCGTTCGGTTTGGCGATGTAAAGGCGCACGTGCTCACCGCACCCTTTGGATAATCGCAACACAACACCAACAATGCTTCCTGTCGAAGTACTCTACATAATCTTCGCTGCCGTGCCCGAGCTTGATATGCCGGCCGTGATGCTTGCCAACCGGCTGTTCTATGCCATTGCTGTCCAGATAACCCGGTTCGAAGTTTATTGCGCAAAAGACCTACTCTTGCCCCTCAGGTTAGGCATTTGTACCGATTACTTCGTGAATGTCAAACGACTCTCCCTCGTATGCGAAGAACCTCTTGACGAACACCTGGTCGAACTGTTTGAACAACAAGTCTTTTTTCATACTTCGTTGTTTCCACTACTGCAATCGATCGCGTTCATTGGCTGCAGCACAAGGCCCGACGTGGTTGATGACGACGCGGGTGGTTGCCCTCATGGTGTTCATGCACGGCTATGGCCGACTTTAATTCACGCCATAGGAACAAGGTTATCGTCGGTGTCTTTGCGTTTGCACCCGAACCCTTCGATGCTTGAGGCATTAGCACTGCACCAAGTCGATGTCTCCAGCCTGGGCATCTACCAACCATCCAATGATCTGTGGGGTCAACTCGTTGCCTGGCAAAGTCTGTCTTCGATTGAAATTTCGTCTTGGGAAATCTCTTCGGCAACTCTACAAGCTTTAAGCCAACTGCCGAACCTCTATACGCTGAAAATAGTTTCACCGGCACTCGGACACGAGACTACTTCGTTTGACATTGCCGTTTTCCCCCGTCTCAAACAGTTAGCGGTCCACCTAGGCCCCGATACACAGCCATTTACATTCCTGTGTCAGCATACCTTCGTAGCTCAGGTCGAGCAGTTAGAGCTTGCCTCGCTTTGTAGCTCTCTCGGCCGGCAGTACGGGTTTCAAACTCTAATTTCGGTCTTGGCTACCAGCGTTGTAAACTTGGCTTCGCTGCGACTCGGCTTCTTCGGCGAGCTCTCTGAGCTCTCATTTAGAGCCTTGCAACGGCTGCCCCTACGATCTCTATACCTGATCGGTTGGCAGTCAATATCTCCGATCGCTCTTTCAGCTCTCTGCCGATACATGCCGCGGCTCATTCGGCTTGACCTTGGAATATCCAAGCTTCCCCTCGGCTCTCTCCGTATTTTGGCCACTCGCCTGCCTTTGCTGAAACAGCTCACCATACATTACGACCTGAGCTTCCCGGCGCTGGTTGGCGAAACAAGCTCCCCGACAAGTCAGATGACCCCGGCGGTATGCGCGCCTGTGTTGCGTGTAAGGATCGACAACGAAGGTCTCTGGCAGAGGGACGACAGTCAAATGGCGAGGCACTCGTTTGGATGGATCTACCGGTGTGTTTCATGTGCATTTCCATGCCCTCTTCACTAACCTACCGCAATAGTCGACTTAGAGACATTTGGCCTGGGGCAAAAGTAGCTTTGTTCAACTGGCAAGGTCAAGGCTTGGGTGGATGCGTGTGCCCCAGCGATTCAACCTGTCATCGTTCGGCATGGTGGAACCCTGCTGCACTGTACAGTGAACTGAGTTCAGCCGAGTGGACTGCAAACGAGGATTGGCTCGACACGGTTGTATAACGATATTTACGTAGCATATTTTCCTCCTTAATTTTTGGCATGGAACTTGCTTGAAACATGTATAACTTCAAACCAACTGTGTAGAGCGTCGTTCTCTCCTATTGCCAGCACGTTTCTGGGCACTACAGCAACCCCAGAACCGGCTACACTCCCAGGGGCAGTCAAGGGGCATTTATTCAACTGCGACATATGCAAACGACCTGTGACTTGGGATGTAGATACCATACGTACACGCCTACATCCACGCGAGTTTCTCGAAGTCAAGTTCTCTATACGTTGAGAACTTCTCTTACAAGTTGGTCATACTTTCCTCCAGGAATTTGTCCCCGCGAAGCGTGGGTGACCCCCGACCCGCAGTACACTCTATCATCTGGACATCGCGCGCGTACAAGTGCCCCCCGCAATTAAGGTCCCAAATGGGTTCGTAAAGTATGTACAAACGATTTTGAGTCATATTAGAATTGGATTGATAGTCAAATACGCCTAGCATTACCTCCTCATCTACGCCTATGCAGTCGCAACAATTGCTTCCCCATAAAAAACGCGCCCTATATCATTCAAAAACATGCTACGATAGTGGCAAAGTTCTGTCCGCTCATGGATAAGACTTTCCGCTCAGCCATCGGGGTTGATTTGTGTGGCGGAGGCTGATTGGTGTGGACCTGTACGAGCATTGGTCGGACAAAATCTACTAATAAAGGAAGGGCGCGTGGGAAAAACCTCAGGTCAACTGCCAGAGACAATCAGGGTCCAACCCGTAAGCGCCGGGACCCACCGGAAGTTGTTTGTCCAGCTAGCAGCCAAAACGCACGTAGCACAATGAGAACGCTACGG
>WSTG01000710.1:0-14610 GCA_019616325.1 Ceratobasidium sp. 394
GCCGGCGCGACCGAGGACGTCGACTTCGTCCAACGATTTCCACAAGGACTCCGAGCCAAGTTGCTGATACCTTTGCCTGAGTTGGTACCTTACGTCTTGCGATTTAGAGAGCATTTGAAGGTGGTGACATAGATGCTGGTCTAGACGCTGGTCGTTGCGTAACACAACAGCGCTCGATGGAAGTATCCAGTCCCATGAGCTGAGTCAGCTCGGCTCGAACGCGGAAACTATAGTTGATTTTACAATATGACTATGTGGATAAGAGGCAAGTGACAGCAAGATGTGAGGAATACAGGTGCAAAGCAAATGAAAGCATGTCTGAACTACATCCAGGGCAAGTAGGTGATTTCCATCTGCGCAAGCTGTTGTTCTTGGCTGGCGCGAACAATCAAGTCTGTAATATTCTGAATGGGGACTTGAGCGGAGGAACCATTCTAAAAAACTCGCTTAGACACGTACGGTATTATCTATGGCATTCCCACTCACCACATCACTCGGCGTCCGGCAAGCAATTAGCTCCGCCTTTTTGACCAGTGTCTCAGCATTGTGTTGGACGGATCTCCGGAAGGTTAGGTCGTGCGGGAGAATAATGTTTTGAGCCGTGGTGTGCCAGGCGAAGACTTCGTCGCGTAGGAACAGGCTAAGCTGCTGCTCAAGGTCATACTGCAAGCGTAATCAATGAGTACTTGTTATGTCGCGTAATCCGAAATTAATCATACCGCAGGTTCCGTCAAACCGCGCCCAATCGCCATGATACCAGACGTCAACAAACCCTCGATCCCAATTGGCGTGATAAAGTTCTGTATGTTGGGAGTGAAACGGAACGGAACGGGCTCGCCGCTATGGATGAAAGGATGCTTGGTATGCCATGCTGAGAAGAGTTAGCTAACGGGGAAGGAGTAAAATCAAGGTGCACGTACTAGGAAGCAGATCCGACATGTACATCCTCCCCGTCGACCTCGAGATGTGGAACCGTTGTGGCAGTCGCCCATTAGCAGCGAGGAAGAACGACATGAACGAGGTCGCTGCTACTTGGAGAGCGAACAGTTTACGCATTGTCCAGAGTTCCATGGGGCCGCGCATACACCTTGACATGTACTAGAAGCGAGTGAGGCTCTATTATTTTGATGTTCAAAAGCACTTACGTTGGAGATGACCGTCGCTGGGATGAACTTGGATGATATCTCGGTGATGAGTTCTGCCCGAAGCGTGAAGAAGTCGACCTTGGTGCCCTCGGGGTTCCGGAGCAGCCTGACCTTGTCGAGGAAGTGAAGTTGAGGTTCGTCTCGATGGATGCCCCTTTCCTTGCAATGTTGGTCGAGCATGTCTTGCATAGTGACGTAGGAGGAATCATTTTCGAGAAGCCGCAGAGTATGAGAAAATGAAATCGCGGCAGGAAGATGGAAGTTGAGGTTCCGCTTGCGGGTCTCCTTTCGACGATCGAGCGCACTGGGTTCTGTTAGATGCGAATATGATACCAACGAATTAATTACTTACGCGTTGAAAGACCGGAACAGCTGCATGGTTCGCTCCTCTCGTCGGGTGTGTCGCCCATTTTGTTGCACGGCAAACGTGTGGAAAGAACCGTCATGTCCGTGCATCGCAATACGGCGGAAATGGACATCGCTCCGACAAAATTCGACTCGAGAAGCAAAGCGCTGGATGCGAATAAAACCGTGAGGGGTATCTTTGTGCTATAAATATACTCCGGTAAGCTGGTCTGGGATTCATTGGGTTCTCGGTCTTACCTGGAGGTACTGCCCAGGCACTTCGATTGGTTCCTCGAACTTGTTGTGGTGAAACTCGGTAAGCCAATGACTGATCGATTGTAATGGCTTTCGAGGCGTTCGACTATATTCCGGCTGTGCATCGTAACGATCTCTCCACTTCTGCAACTTCACGAGGTATTGACGAAGGGTCATCTTAGACATGAGAATATCACTCTCAAAGGCAGCCTACAGCCGAAGTATTAGGAGGGCCGTCAACGCGAACATAGTGTCTACTTACTCGAGCGGTCGCGGGTTGAAGTGCACGTGCAAAGTTGGTGGCCATCAACGAGGATTGCTGGGGAATCGAGTTGTCATCCGTTAACGAATTGCAGCGCCGGTTATATGCCTATAGAATCGTCAATACCAGATTCATTGATCGAGTTATATGTACGTGCCATCATTGCATCCGTGTGCAGATAGGTCAATTGGCGACATATATCTTCTTCTGGCATAAGCTTCATTCGCATGCCGATCTGATCGACCATAGTTTCAAGGGCTAGAGTCAAGAGCGGGAACCCTGTCTTCAAGATGCTGGTAATGTCTTCGACGTGGTCAAGTGGTTGCCGCACTCGCTGGACGGCTCCATCGAGCGCTGGGAAGGATGCTGCCGCCGATGGATCGTTTAGAATCGAGTCACCGCCGGGAGTTGCGTCCCCGGTAGGCTTGGGAGCAGACGGACTTCCAGCAACTGATGGTACGCCAGCTCCACCCTCGGGCTTGATGGCTCCCTGCGAAAGACGGGCGTTGCGGGAACTTTGCAGGCTTGCCAGGCGCTTCTTCTCCATAACAAACTCCTCCCTGGTGGTGCGCAGATGGAAGTACAACGCCTAAATTTATGAAATTTAATTTATCAGAAAGTTTGTGACAACGTTCAATGACGTACCTGAGGGTAGTGCTTCGCTATGCTCATCAAAATGTGGCGTACATGCTTGCTCTCGCGGTACGAGAGAGCGACCAAGAGTTGAGGAATCAGCGTAATCCAGTACCAGAGCGCCACATCTCCTTTGAATGACTCGAATGCTTGTGCGGCCACTGGCTGGTGTGGATCATCGACGCTCATAAGCCACAAGATGCGCTGCAAAATCGGTCGAGACTTGGCTTTCTTGTACAACGATGCGGCCTGGAGATAGCACTGGACAGCGTTGGCGGCATGGCTATAGTCTTGAGGTTTTTCTTTGAACTGCCGGTCGCTAAATTTCCCCCACTCGGCCCACCCTTTCGCCAACGACATCTCCATCTGAATCGATTGCTGGAACGCCGCATTCGCCTCTTCCTTGTTCCCAAGCTTTGCGATGAACATCCCCTTGAGCGTGTAAAACTCGGCCTTTTGCAGGTTGGAGAAATACATGAGGTTGGTATTGTTGATGACTTCCAGACCGGACGTAAGCTCGTTGGGGTTGGTGTTTTGGTAATGGCATTTGGCTTGTTCGCGCAACTTCAAGAACGCCTCGGAGATTTCGATGTTCGGCAAGGTATAGATCTTGGCCAGCGACGTATGGCACACCTCCGTCAGTCCGTGCTTTCGAGCGACGTGGGCAAACCGGTTGATGATCCAGGCCGTTTCATGATAGCCACGGTAGCCACAAGTATTGCTGTTGTTGGACGTGTTGTTGGGTACGACGGAGGGGATGAGGGGAAGGTACGTCTTGTTAATCATCTCGAAGACGTGCGAACGCCATGCTATCAGGTCGCTCCAGAGGCCGATATCGTCCCAGAGGTTAGGCAAGCGCTCACGCCATGCTTGAAGTACCACCTTGAGCTCGGACGATCGCTTCTCGAGATTTTGGGCATTGGTCATACTTAGAGACATGAAGATTTGCGCGGCCTCCTGGAGTTCGACGAACTGTTGGAAGTGTTGGAGTAGAGGGACGTGGGCCATTGACATGATCTTTGGTAGCGTAACCCATTTTCGTAAAGAGAGCTGAATCGACTCGTCCATGATGCGTAGGAACGCAACGTTCTTCTCGTTCGGTGGCGGGACCTGGGTCAATGCAAGATATGCTTCGAACACCCTGCGACGAGGGGTGGGCACATCGGCGACTTGCGTCAAAAGCTCCTGGATCTGTTCTCGGTCTACGCCAGCTGTCCTCCAAATGCATTCGAGCAATAGGTCCGCGTTGTTTTCACTGCGTGCTAGCTCGGTCAGCGTCTCCCATTGTTGAAGCTTCTGAGCAGCAAGAATCCAGTGGTCTTCCCACAAGCAGTACTCGGACTCGTTGAACGGCAAGGCACCTGTCCGAGCTTTGATCTGCGCAGACTCGTACATTGATTGAGCCTGCGTCCACAGCCCGTTTTGTTCAAAGGCAAGAGCGGCATTTGTCTCCTCGAATATGGACCGACGGCGCCACAGACCATAGAAAAGGTCATCTTCGGAAAGTTCTGCATACAGCTCGGCAAGCGCATCATAAGTTGTCTCGTGAGGCTCTTCGGCCCGATGTGGGTCCAGGCTAGATTGTAGAATCTCGAGAGCGATATGCCATGCGTTGAAGGTCTTTCCGAGATACTTGACAACGAAAGGGGGCAGAGCGAGAGGGGGGTTGCACATCTGTACTCCACCGAGGATCGACTGGATGACGTTGGGCCGGAGATCGCATTGCTTCGAATGGTAATCTTTGGTGACCAAGGTGAGAACGTATCGCGCGGCGTCGCTCTGCTCGCGTCGCGGGAGAATTGCCCACACTGCACGGAAAGTTGACATCCATAGCTCGTGAGCGACCTGGTCTTCTGCGTGGAGAAGTCGTCGCAGTGGCCTCATGATGTCTAAGGCACGACCGGAATGGATGATTTGAGCGAGGGGAGAATCAAGGATACGAATATGCTCGCGAAGCACGGGAGAATCGACTCGTCCATCCTCAGCCGCACCAAGCATGAGATCGAGAGCTAACGGGATCCAATAGTGTTCAGCCACGAATTCCCAGCTCAACGAGCCAAGCGCATATTGGAGGCGAGACGAAATCGTGCGTTGGATGCTTGTGTCGAACAAATCGATAAACTTGCATCGCACACTCGGGTCTTTGGCGCGACAACCCATCAGGAAGACTGACTCTAGACGCGTTGTGAGATCGGTACGCTTTAGGCTAGGTTCGGTATAGATGTCGTAAACGAGATTGAGGAAGCCATCGAGCAATTGGGGGTCCCCGCGGCTTTCAAAAGCCATCATGTGTTTTAGCATCCCAGCCTTTTCCTTCAGAGTCGGCGTAGCGTCAGGTCGAACCAAGGTCCATTCACGAACCATCCCGAGAACGTAGTGACACAGAGCGAGCGCTTGGGACGACCCAACGACCAATATGACCGCGTTCAAAAGCCACCGTCGCTCGACGCCGAGAGAGATCACTTTATCACGACAAGTTTCGAAGATGATGGTAACGAGACGGGATGTGGACTCAGAAGCAGCTTGATTCGTAGCAGGATTGAGGTTGATGTGGTCCTTGACTAGCTTCTGCAGAACCTTCATGAGATGGGAGGCGTATCCTTCGAGCTTGGCGGGGTAAACGGCGACCATTGTCTTTAACACGGAGAGGCAGGAGTAGGCCCCGGCAATTTGGCGCTGTGAATGTTGAAGGCCATCCTTGATGAGCGAGTCTGCGAAAGTATAGATCGCATGTCCCGGTGTCGCGGGTTCACCCTCAACTGGCTCGCCGACTAGAGCAAGCATCCGCTTTAAAACAGGTTGCAAATGTTCGTGCAAGGTCGCTTCATCGCTTCGAAGACCCTTTTCGATGAGCGCATGTAGATCCGCGGCATGCGATACTAGCCAATTATCGTCTTGGGCCAGCGCAATCAGCGAAAGCACTTTGGTAGCATTGATGATGACGGGGAGGTGATTCGGCTCGTTCAAATCCACCTGAATTCCAGATAATGTTAAATCAAGTTTTCAAAACCTCGAGCGATTACTGACCTGAACCATGGGTCGGTGGAAGTATTGCAATTGCACATCCACATCTTTCCACCCTCCAGGCTTCAAGATTCCCTCCAAGATTCCCAGAGCGCGCGCAGGGAGCCCGAGCTTGTCGGTCTCTAGGCTAGTCATAGTGATGAAGCGGACAAGGTAGCTGACAATCGTTTCGCGCATTGAAAAAGGTAGCAACCAGGTCGATTTCGACTTCCCAGCCGTTGAAGTATCCGTTGCTTGGGATTCTTTGATTGCACGTCGTTCCCATGCGAGGACAAGCTCGAGAGCATCGAGAGCATTGGACCGGGTTTCGGGGGTGGCGGTCTGCACGGTTCCCAATTTATGCAACGAGCTGATCATCGAGGGGACGAAGAGGTCGCGGCAGGGATAGAAGAAATCGGGATTCCGCACGATGATTTGATAGATGAATAGAAGCTGGGTGATGCTATGCCCTTCGTCGATGAGCGCACGCCTAACAGACTTCGCCCAGGAGGGCGGACCATTGTCTGGAACGGCGGCCTTGATAAGTACCGGAACCATAATATCGACCGCCTGCTTGGTGAGTGTCCGGTTGTCCGTGTTCACTGGGCGCAATAGACCTGTCCAGACACGGGTGAGGAACTTGGGAGGAGAGTCGAAAACCGCAAAGAATCGAGAGATGGTAACATATGCCGTTTGCTTGACGGTTGCGTCGTCGTTGACGATGTAGTGCCAAGTACATTTGATAACATCCTTCCTGGACTCCTGCATCAAGCTCGACGAGGATTGGATAAGTAGACTAGACATGTGCAGAATCTCGATTTTCAACCCATCGTCCGACCCGGGGAACGTATCGGCGGGCTGGTCCGTCATTGGCTTCCAGATCTTGGTATGCAGGCCGTTCAGGATCGAAGAGTCGACGGCATCAATTGACTTGCTAGATGAATCCGGAGGCTGGCGTGAATAGAGCCCGGCGTAGAGAAGAGGGTTGACGATATAGCGCAGAAATTGGGTTTTGTGGGCCCAGTTGTACGTTTGGTCATCGAAAACTTGAACGAAGTGCTGCAAGATTTCCTTCTGAAGCGCCGGCGAGGCACCTAACGTAACACGCTCGAGCAGGCACAATCGGAGCTTCGAGAGGTCGAGAGGTACCCGGTGAGCATAAATGCATACGATATCGAAAATAACGTCGACCCTAGGGGCTCGCTCGATGACGCCGGTTAGCAGGTTAAGGAGTAACGAGGCATGTCGAGCAAAGGTTTCAACCGGAATAAAGCTATCTTCTGAACCATGCACGAAGTAGGCACGCCAAAGATGAAGCAGGGCGTCAAGCACCTCGGGATGCTCCTGCAACCACTCGGGGTAGTCTTTTGATAGCTCCGCACAAAGAGTAAGCCCAGGGAGAACAAGACTGCCACTTTCATCCTTCAGGCACTGATCAACGAGTAACGTCGTATTGTTCCTGAATTCAGCGTTCATGCTCGGTGCCAGGCCGGAAGATATGACGTTACGCAAGGATCGGAGCGTAGACGGTTGTCCAATGACACGGTAGAAGTACTCGAGCGAATCGCTTGGGAAGCGATCGAGGAACGATGCAAGCGCAGCAGTGAAGGGGCTTGGGGAAGCGGAATGCAGCTGAGTCTCCACTTGAACCACGAGCGAGACGAGGGCCTCAAGAAACATGTTCGCCGTCGGGGGAAGGAGGTGGAAGATGTTTACCAGCCTAACAAGCTTCGTGATCTCGTCGTTGTCTGCCAATGGCTGATATGCGGCATCGCTCAGCATCTTGGAGTCCGCGATAACACGGAAGTGGTCAAGAAGCTTGTGGCCGATTTCCACCTTGAAATAATTGGTCAATAATTCGAGCAGACGAGCGAGGCCTTCCAGACCGGGGACAGAGAGTCGTTTCGCGTCGGCCAAGTTCATCAAGACGGGTCGCAGTCCAGTCTGAAGGATATCTTTAGGCAACCGGCTCTGATGACCCAACACGGTGCGAAGGCCCTCGTGCGCGACTCGCTTCACCTCGTTCGATGGGGAATAGAGGGACTTGAAGTACACGCTCGTTACCCTACACAAATATATCAGCTATCGTCCTGTGAGGACAAAATACTGATACCTACTTCTGCCGGGTAGCCATCTGCTTTGCGAAGAACTCTGTGACAGACATCGACGAAGTGAGGAGTTTGATACAAACAACCCGGAGTTGCTCGAGAACGGCCGCGTTGCTTCGAGGTCCTCCACGCCCGACAATGTCGCGATCTTCGGCGTCGGCGATTGCCAACGCTTCCGACAGCAGACGCAATAGCTCGTCGTTCATCTCCGGGAGCGGCGGCTTCATGTTCAGTGCGTAAGTGATCCCGTCAATGTGGCCAATCTGGAGCGAAATCGGGAGGGCACGAAGTGGCTTCGCAAAGATGGGCTGCAGCAAACGATCCTTGCATTTCATCAATAGCTCGGAGGGCGTTGAGTCGATCAATTCGGCCAGGAGCTCGATCGACTTTTGGGTCATTTCGCGGACAAGCGCGATAGGACTCGAGAGCTCGATTGTCAACGTGGGAATTAAATGGGGGAGCTTGGGCAGCATGCTAAGGTCCATTCCAGGTTGCGTAGGTAGCATGATCGGAGGTGCTTGGCGACACAGACGAAGAATCTTCATGATGGCTTCCTTGATAAACTCGACCTCAACTGGAGGGTCGACCGGCATTTCCTTGAGCACGGATAAAAAGGCCCGGATGAAGCTATTCTCGCGCTCGCTGGTCCATTTGGGTCCAAGAGCATCGGCCAGCATCACGATACCACGACAGCCGGACAGTTTAGCTGACCAGGTTTCTTCGTAACATGCGGCAGCCAAGTTGAATCCAAGTGGGTGGAAGATGCAGTCAGGACCTCGCAGCTTCCTGCCCGCAGCGGTAGCCCTGCCTTCGAGCGAAAGTAGATCGGCAAGTATGTTGGAGAACACTCCCTCGGCACGCGCGACCTGGGATTTCACCGTGGCAGAAAGGAGACGGGGGATGCGATCCATGTAGATGCTGGTGGTCTTCGTGACCCTGTTGCCAACTCCTTGACTAAGTTCGGTCAAAAAGATGATCTCGGATATCTCCCGTATGTAGGCGGCGGCCTTGTCTCCCAGTTCAGAATCGTGAAGCGCGACGAAAAGACTGTCAATCAAGTTGGAAAACATGTTCTCGCCCTCAGACCCATCGATACCCTGTACAAACCTGTTAGAACCTGAGCATCATTAGCTACCGGGGAACACTTACCTCGCGTAAAAACAACTCTAGCGCTCGTTGCACAAAAATAAAGGCATCCTGCCGATAGAATGCATTGGACTCCTGGATCAAACGAACGGCGAGCATACACGTTGGGCCAATGTTAATAGTCTGACTATGGCCGTTGAATACCAGGGCCAACGTGACGTCAGGCGAATAGCCTTGATACTCGAGCTGAGGCTCCTGGTGTTGCAATCGCCGGTTGCGGCCACCAAGCTTGCCCAGGATACGGACGGTTGTATGCGCATGTTGATGGTTGCCCGGCTGCGGTTTCAGATGCGAATGAAGCGCGGCCATGAGTTCGCGCAAAACGGGGCTCAAGGTGGGGTCGAGGAATTCTTGGGTCAAGTTGTCGATACAGAGTTCTAGGGTACGAAGACCTTGCGCTACGAGTTCGGGCCCGGCGCGAAGCGCATGTACGAGTGGTCGCATAAGGAAGCCCAAGAAAGGTAAGAGATTGGTGAGGCGCACGGGTACCGTAAGGCAAAGCTCGACGAGAAGGTCTTGCTTGGATGGTTCGGCGGCCTGAAGTTGTCGATTCAAGCTCTCCAACATGTCCCGAAGCAAAGGAAGGACCTCGTTGTACAGACTCTCGAATTTTCCACCTCCCATAGCGCGGAAAAGTCCACGAAGCAACAGGAAATAGTTGGTTGGATCGGCCGCTTTAGTAGCCAGGCGAAGGGAATCCATGATCAGCTTGCTCAGATGATGGAAGAGGATGGGTTCGTTGAGTTCCGGGAACACGGTGACCGACATAAAGCACATCTTGAATAGGCGGAGCGTGATCGAAGCACTCTTCTGGCTCTGCTCGCCCAGCGTGTCCAACTTGCCGACGAGGTAACGCAACAGAATGGCAACGAGTTGGTGCGAAACCATGTCGCTCGACAGTAAGAGTTGTGGCATGGCCAAGAGGTTTTGATGGTCTTGAACGTGGTCGATGAAGAACTGCATCTCCGTCGTCCATACTTCCTGGAATATATGCGGTTCGATTTCGTGGAAAACCTGTAAGAGCATCTCGAACGCCTCCTTTCCGCCGTCCCGCCCATCGTCATACATCGTGAGGCACTTGACGCAGTTTTGAAATAGCCTCCTGATGAGCTCCCCGTCAGGAACTGGGCCTTCGCTCGCTCGAATGCCGGCGAGGACAGTCTTGAAGACATGCAACAAAGTCCGGAATAGTGTTTTGGACTCTAAAATCGAAATGTTAACATCTATGCCACCGAGAATGGAGACTGCGTGTCGCCCACCTTTGACAGCCTCTGTCTTGTTTTCGAGGACGAACGCTGCCGCTTGGATAGGCTTCGCCTTCTCGATGTCAATCAATGTGAGCGACTTGACTGCAGCCTCAGGTTCATCCACATCCATTGCATCAGCGTCCTTCATTTGAACATCCTTGGTCGGAGAGACCGGTCGAGCCTCTGGTTTCTGGCCGGCTGACTCGGGTTTCGAGGGGGTATTCGCGTCCTGCCCATCTTTTGCGAGAGAAACGATTTGTTGATGAATCGCCCACACTGCGCCAAGCTTGTCAACGCAAGTCTCCAATAACGCAAGTAGACTAGCCGCCGCCTCGGGTTTGGGGAACTTTTCGTGGTTGACATCCACCAGATTCGCGAGGAGTTTGGCGGACATATTGTGGATGGCTGAGCTGAATGCAGGGTTGTGAAGGCAGCAGGAGTACAGATAGATGATGCGACGAAGTTGTTCGGGCGAAAGCTCCTTTCGGATGTGATGGATGAGGTCGCCCAACATACTGTATGCGAGCGGCCGAAGAGTTTCTTGACTGTTGACGCCAGTGCCAATGAGGATGTGTTCGCTGGTTAGGCAGTCTATCAGAGGCACGAAGGCGGGGCGGAACTCGGTCGAAAGAATGTGTCGTGTCGCCACCATAAGTTCCTAATTAAACATCAGACTAGCAGCCAATACCTGGACCGCGGCACTCACCCTGCGAATGGTTGCCGACTCGGGAGGACAGTCCTTTAGCAGGCGCACACAAAGCGGGGGGATAACCTCGCCGTATTGTCGAACTGGAGACTCCATCGAACCTCGCAGAACATAGGCCACGAACGACAGTGTCTACAAGCAAATTCCAGTGGATGTAACGAATGATAAAAGCTAGAACACACCTTGACTTGAGCGGTGATGAAATCGATATAGTGAGCTCGATGTTTGATAAGCGGCGAAACTCCAACCCAATGCTCGTTCCGCTCAGCAGCATCATCATGAGCTTGTTTTTGTGGGGGGGCTTGTAATTGTAAAAACTATAATTTCGCCAGATTTCGATCATGCGTGTAAGGGCTCAACCAAAACACTCACCTCCATAGCGAGAGGTATTGCACTTTTCACAGCAGAGGGTATGGTATTACGATGCATCTGAAATAGATAAACGGTAGCGATTGGACACTCGGTGAGGACCTTGAAGCTAGCAATGGCCTTAACCATGTCCGGTTGTTCTCCTGGTGTCGTGGACTATATACACATGATTAGACTTGGTCAGATACCCAATGTGAGAACTTACCGAGGTGCTGATGCTCATCGCGGATTGCGAAGGCGGGGGACCAGGAGAGTCCTCGCTCAGAAGGTCTTGAACAGCTTGGCCCATGTTCGAGTACAAGTCCCGAACGAAATCCAAAAACGCCTGTACGTGAGTATCCATATCACGCTTGAAAGCTCGGTTGGCGTCCATGATGATTTTCACCGCGACAACACCATTCTCCTCATTGTCTTCCCGAAGGACCGTCGTCATCATGCTGACCACATCGGAATAGACTTGCTTCACTTGTTCCAATACAGGCAGTCGGTGAAAGACTTCGAGAATAGTATTCCTCAGCAGCTAAACAGACACGAATTAGATCAATTGCCCCAAATTCTGCTTTGTTTTGAACTCACGTGCTCCGAGCTATCTTTCTTGAACGACACGGGTGTTTCTTTCAGCACCTGCAACATAGCCGGCAAAACAACTGGAGAGAACCGCTGAGCCTCAGCCTGACCAAACTGGTCGACTGAATCACGGATGTCGCACGCGGCATGAAGCTTGGTTTTTATGTCTGTTTCAAGACGATCCAAGTGAGTTAGCGCTACACAACAGTATTTTGGCGACATCTCACCTTGTGTCGAGTCTGTAAATTTGGAAGCGTATCCCTCAAATACTTCCTGACCAGCGGACACCGCGCTCGACGTAGCAGTCGGTTGAACACTCATAGGAAAGCACAGATTCCGAGAAGACTAGGATCCCAGCGAGGTTAGCCTCCAGAACGGTGCTATATTTTGGCGCCGGAGCGGACGCGGTCGTGGCAACGCTTGAGTATACCGCGAAGTTATCGTTATAAAGTAGAGCTAGTTTAGCGGTGTATGTCGTCTAGCGGAATAGAGCTTGTCCTACAACAAGTAACAAAGCTCGAGGGATGAGTTAGCCTTGAGGGATGGACTTGCTAAGCGCCGAGTGCAGCTGAGTCTCGGACGAGGTGATTTCCTCCAAGAATCCTAGCACAGGATTGGGACCAAACCCTGAATACTCAATGACAAGCAAGGACAATCACCGAGCCAAAGCCTCCAGTGTTCAGAACAATGACTGATACTAAAGCGTTGATAAAGGTTATATATGTCCCGAATATTTCCAGGTGTACTCCAATCGTGATATAACTTTGTCTTTTAGGAGCTAAAAGGAACAAACACGCACAACTAGTAAGTAGTTTGTACGACCCACAACACATAAATCTACAGCCCGCTTGCTGGGTCAAATGAAGCAAACGCCTTTTTGAATTTGGTGGCATCTGCCCGCTGCTGAGCGTCATCTTCAGGACAGGCCTTCCAGTCAGCACGCTCGCCCAGGTCCAGTACTTCCGCGAGCGTAGTGCTACAATCCGTATTACTCTCAGTATCCCAACAAGCGAAAATCGTAACAACTCACCGCCCAAACTGCAAATTAAACGGACCCCGTATAAGCGAGATCATCTTCCGCCCATCCGGCAAATCTACCCTAAAATAATTCCCCCCTCCCCTCTTTGCACCCTCCAATGCCGCCTCTGGGTCGCTCTCCCACCTAATCCCCTCCATCTCAGCTCTCGCCCTAAATGCATCCTCCACACGTCCAGCCTTATCCATCGGCACAGGCACAACCTGTATATGCGCATGCCCGCCTCGCCCAGACAAACGCGCGACCTCGAACATGACAGCCGCGGCGCCGTATTTGGAAAACATGGACCGGAGGGCGGATTTATATTGTTCGACCTCGGAGATGATGGATATGGCTAGGTCTGGTGGGACGGAGAGGAGGGTTGGGTAGTGGGAGATGGGTACGATGAGGAGATGACCACCCCCTGGAACGGGCGAAACCCCGGTGGGTGAAGATGGATCAGTGGGTATAAGTTGGCCTTTTGTGATGGTGAGATAACATTCAGAGCCAATCGAGACGATGAGGTGCTTTCTATAGATCCGTTAGGTTGAATGAGCGTTCGTATGAGTTCGTGGAACTTACGTGACTAACGAACGAAAATATGTCAGTTCACATAGCCAATGCAGGAAAGGCTTAAAACTTACCTTTTGGATTCGATAAACAGAACCAACACTCATCAGCTACGGAGAGACTTCAGCATCATCACAAACGTCGGACAGCCCAACTCACGACCAATCTCCTTCAATCGTTCGTGCCTCGGAGCAGCTTGAGGGCAATCCTTGAAATAATGCTCGTTGCTTCCACAAGCTCGACAAGAGTATGTTTCAGGCGGACGCTTGGTAATGTTCACGGCTTTGCAGTCACGAACCAAGTGGTCCGTCTGTAGCGGATACGTTTAGCCAATAGGACCAAAACACGTCAAGGCTCAAGCAACACCCACCCCATTGCACTTTTTGCAAACATAACCTTCCGGGACTTGAGTGCATTGCCGGACGTAGTGCTGTAGTTTGGAACATTAATTCAGGTGATTTACGGATGCAAATGGTCAGCCTACCTCGGTTGAACCACAGCGGTTACATTTGTATCCTGGCGGAGGTCGGTCTTCTGGCTTGTTTGGACAGTCAGAAGCCCAATGAGCCTAATAAGGTATTAGCTAGATGAAACCCTGGTTAAAATGGCAAGACCAACGTTTTCCTCTGAACAGTGTTTGCATTTATAGCCAGCAGGCAGGGGCTTTTGCGACCCTTGGGGTGCATCTGGGTATTGAGTGAGCAACGAATGAACAACAAGAGGCAGGAAACCCACCAGTCCTAGGACGTTTATTTTGGTCAGGCCGCTGAGGATTTGAACCCCACATAAACGATGCAGTTGACGAAGAATTGTCCACCTCGACCGCACGCTTAGTAACTTTGGGAGCAGGGGCGTAAAACGGACTCGGCGTGGCATTGGGAGGCCGCACCTGCGATGGAGTCGACTCGACCGGTGCGATTGAAAACGCATAGAACCACTGAAACACACTTATCGTTCAAAGAAATAGGGTGGCTTCCAAGACAATACTCACCCTCGGCTTTTTTGCAGCTCCTCCGTTCGATGCGTCCATTTCACCAAATGCGCCCAGATTTACGAAACGGGCTACGCGGTTATCATCCCCATCCCACACAAAAGGTTCTCGTTCCCAGAAAAACGGCGTTGGCAGGCCGCCAGCGGCTGCAAAGTGATACCTTGGCTTGTGCTGCTGCACTAGACTGTCCAAAGGAGGCGCCGACCAAGTTGAAGGATCGAGTTGTTTGCCATCGGGTCCCATCAGCA
>WSTG01000711.1:0-14606 GCA_019616325.1 Ceratobasidium sp. 394
GCGACCTTGCCAGCAAGCATAACATCGGTCGCGCGCTTGATCCCATCGACGAGGGACTCGCGGCAGCCATAATAGTTGTCAAACTTGGATTTGGTAACCGAGTCATTGACGTTGATGGCCGGGACCTTGAGCTTGCCCTCGCGGAACGCCTTGTACAAGTGGTGAACACCAGTCGTGGTCTCCTCGGAGACACCACGGATATCTGAAAAAGGAAACATTGGTAATCTTATCGTCTTCATTTGGGAGATTACGTACCCTGGAGATATTGGGGGTACTTTTCGTGGACCAGAGTAGTCAGGTCTCCTCCATCATCAAGGATCATGTTCAAGGGCTTTCCACCAGGGAAAGCAGCGAGCGTCTGCTCAATGCACCAGGTGTACTCTTCCTCGGTCTCGCCCTTCCAGGCAAAGACAGGGACGCCAGTCGCAGCGATCGCAGCAGCAGCATGGTCCTGGGTCGAAAAGATGTTGCAAGACGACCAAGAAACCTCGGCACCGAGCGCGGTGAGAGTCTCGATGAGGACCGCAGTTTGGATTGTCCTACATCGCGCGCAAAAAAGTATTAGCGACGCGTATCGATCTTGGCGATCAAGACGCGTACATGTGCAAGCATCCGGCGATGCGCGCGCCCTTCAAGGGCTGAGCGGCAGCGTGTTTTTTGCGCAGGTAGATGAGACCGGGCATCTCGTTCTCCGCAATCTCGATCTCCTTGCGACCAAACGCAGCGAGAGAGATATCTAGACAAGACGCGTCGTAAACAATATGTTTTTCGATAAAACAGACGAGCGACGCACCAGCAACCTTGAACACCATTTTGAACGTAAAACAAGTCTTTTTGCGAGGTGAAGATGGAGGAGGAGAATGAGTGCCGAGACGCGATGCCAAAGATTTATACCGCGCGTAATTTTCAAGAGGCACGTGCTCTCGTACGATTCTTGTGCAGATTCTTGCACTGATCTTGGCCACCCTCAACCCATCCGCGCGCTCTCCTTGCATAATCTTTACGCCCAGGTCTTACGTCCAACGCATCTTGCCCTGGACGGCCTGATGGCCAAGGAAGAAACTGGCCAGGACCGGCCGAGAGCGCCCAAGTGCCGGATCGCAGAGCTCGAGCAGTTCAAGTGTTCGCCCGTTGTTGACCTGGATGGGCAAGCTAGAATGCATTGTACACCCGTGCCGAGGATCTTTCGAATGTGAGTATTATGAGATCATTGGCGCCACGTTCGTCCTCATCCTCGTCGACCAAGTTGTCCGAATCGCCCGGCTGTCGAGATTACCACGCTCGTCAAGATTGACTTGACGACGGGCGAGTTGGAGATTACGCCTGAAGCAATGTGAGCATTTGATCGAGTCATGTGTTGTCCACTTCTGAATGTTTCAAGGAGCAGGAACACCATGCCCAAGACAACAGCGTGGCGAGATTTCCCGACTTCATCTGGGCAATAGGAGAACAGTTGCCACCCAGACACCGCCCGTTTCAGCCGTGCCCACCACCCAACAAGCAACAAATACGTGCTCACCTGATCAACCATGCTGTGAGAAAACATTTCTGGACACCGTGTTGCGCATCTAGCGCCAATGTGGGTTCCCACGGGCCAGTAAAGGTAGCAGTGTATGCCCCAATCCGTCGTACGTGCGTCATGCCACCTCCTCCTCATATCCTCCTATTCTTCGATTTGCCGTCGTCATGAATACATACCAACTTGGTGCATACATACCTTGGCTTGGGTTGAGCTGAATGTTTCGCGTCGTATGCAGGCGGGCGCGGTCGTGAATCCGAGACGAACGAGCTAAAGACCTAGTCTGAAACCTACAAATGATCATGCGTCGGAGCGAGCAACAAAAGAGCAAGCTACGTACGAGTCACACGACCGGACGACACGTTATCTCCGCTAAAATAAAAGCCTCAAAGAGTGACGGAGAGAGGCAGCGTGCGGCTCGCGGTGCGCGCCTTTTGCCTCTGGCCGCTTTGTGCGCTCATATAACGAGTACGCCAGCGCGATGATTGCCGGAGCGCACTGTAGCGTGAAACCAAAAATAATTTGCGTTTGTAGCAGGGGGACAGAGCGAGTGTCTAGGCCAATTTATGCACGCGATGCGGTGGGACCTGCGTTCGTCGGGCTCAACCCTGCAAGCGGGCCCTTTAGATCACCGGAAGGACAAGACAATCGTACAAATGTCGATAGGAACGAACAGGAAGGCGCCCCGCAGCCAAGTACGGCGTCCAAGATCAAGAGACCGACCTGGCTGAAATCGGCATCTCCGGCGGCACCGCATGTCGCTCCGATGGACTGTTTGGTTCGCGTCACCGCCACCACTCGCGTTGCTCGATGCACGCGAGAGCCTCCCATGTGGGGCCAGCTAAATCCCTCGCCGGGGTTTCGTGCCGACGTTCCGTGCGTCCGGGGTTGCCCGTGTTCGATGGACGTAGGTCGGGTTGAGGTTTGACCTCGCGAGCACTAAAATGGGCTAAAATGACGCAGCTAGCGGTGTCTTGGCTGGTCGGTAGCAGGCACGCGCCCATAGTTGGAAACTACCTAGTTCCCGATGGATCGTGGTAGGCCTCGACGAATCGCAGATCTCCCGTTCCTGGTATTAGCGTCGCCTAGTTCATTAGCACGCATGTAGTCGCCCAAACACGGATACACTCGAAAATGACGCACTATGTCATAGGGAAGCATGCGCATCAAGGAACCCGGCGGACCGAGGGTGAACTGCCCGGTGATGCGCCGTTGAGCTCCCGCCGCACGATCTCCGGTCTGCGTCATGGCAGTGAGGGCCTTTCTTCCAACAACATATGCGCCCCCGCACGCGTATATCACTCACTTGTCGACAAAAGAGAACACCGGGCATCAAACTGGTCGACGGCCAAGTCTGGCCATCGCCGATGGTGTAGCCCTCAAACATTGCACCGTGTCATTCATTTGCCAAATTCGCGCAGACCCTCATCAAACATTTAATCGCGCATTCGTAGACACGTATCACTGTGACCAGGGACTAGGATAACAAGCTTTGATACTGATGAGCAATCGTTTGTCTAGACTGACCATATCTGGTTCCGTTGGCGGGCGCCATCATCTGAGGTCGGGGCTTATCCCGCCGTGCGTGGGAGTGCGTCTGTTTTACGACTGGTGACTTGTTCGAGGGAAAGTCTTGTTCGGTGCCACTCAGGGCGTGGTGACCGGGAGTGACGCCGGGTGGAGCGGGTGGGGCGGTGGGGCCAGATGAAAATTGTCCGACAACGTAATGTGAACAAGTGTCCTAGGATGGATAGGATGAATTTTGCACAATGACATGCGGCCGAAGCCAGGGTGCACGATAGACGGAACGGCCTCGGAAGATGAAAGAGGCAAAGCGCAAGGAGCATCGGCAGGGCACGCCGAAGCGCGATAAGACAAGCAAAACGCGCGCAGGGACGAGACAAATGTCGGCGTGTCGGTGGAATGGGGCAGGCGCAGCCCAATCAAAGTCAACAGCACATGTGCGGTGCGAGCTCGCGTGCCAGAGAGTTGGCTGGAGACCCTCGGCGGAAGCGGGTCGGGTTTGGATCCGGCTGGCGAGCGCTGTCCGACGCGCGACGACGAGGCATCCGGATCGCCAAGACCCAGCGGGGCGGGCAGGGTCTGCGGGTATGGGGTGAGAGGCCGGGGGAAGGCCGGACGATGGTCGAGCAAATCGAGGATATCAATCCTCATCCAAGCCCAGAGTCCACAGCACCAAATGGCCGCACTCGTCCGCAATCGCACTCCCAGGCAGGCCGCACATATAAGCCCCGCGCAATCTCACCACCCTCCGCTCCACACCCCAGCAGCCCCTGCCCCTGCCGCCAGCGCCCTCGCCTCGCCGCCCACGGTAAGCCCGCCGCTGCCGACTCGCCTCGGCTCACCGCACACGCTCCCCGCAACGTCGTCCACCGCCGTCAAACGCCGCGCCGCCTCTCCGGCGCCGCGACCCTCGCCCAAGCGCTCCCGCTCCCAAGAAGAGGCCGACGACTCGTTCCTCGCCCTGCTCCTCCCGCCCGACATGTCCCGCTTCAGCCTGCCCTCCCAGCCGGTCGACGCCTGGGCCCCGCCCCACCGCGACGACGATCGTGTCACGCTCCCGCCCATCGCCGAGGACCGCCGCGCCTCGCTCCCCGTCGCCAGCTCGAGCGGCTACGTGTTCACCAATACCTTTGAATCGCCCCGTCCTGGCACTGCCGCGTCCAGCCCCGGCCAGCCGTTGGTCAACCGTCGTCCGCAAATGCACAATCGCACCTTTTCATCTCCTGTCCTGCCCGCCCACACGATGCAAGTCCGAGGCAACGCCATCGGCCTCCAAGACGACCCGCTCGCGTTCTCGCCCCACGGCATCCCGCCCGGCGCGATCGACTGGCTCGGCCCAAACATGCAGTCGCGCCCAGTCTCGCGCGACGACGGCTCCATGTCCGAGTTTGACCCGACCTTTGGCCTCGACTCGGGCGCCAACTCGCCCGCGTTTGCGTTTGGGCCCGGTCCCTCGCCGTTTTCGGGCTTTAGCCCCCAGTTCCATCCGCGCTCCCAGCAGCCGCTCAACATTGCCCAGGCCCTCGCTTCGTCTGCCGGCCCGTCGCCTATGAACTCGCCCGCGCCTGGCATGCCGATCGACCCGGCGCTCGGCTCGATGCCCACCCCCTCGCGCGACCAGCTCGAAGGCGAGCTCTCCGCCGTGCGCGCCAAAATCCGCGAGCTCGAGTTTCTTAATGACTTGCTCCAGCTCCGCGTCGTCGAGCTCGAGAGCGACAAGAACAAGGCACCAGACGCCGCCAAAAAGCCAACGTCCCCTGAATTTGAAGCCAGCTGGGAGGCCCGCACCGAGGCGCGCATCAAGCGCTTCTGCTCGTTGAACCGGGCTGGCAACGCGCTGTGAGTAAACCTTTTATACCATCACGTGTCGATGCGTCCCCCTCTCGATCTCAACGCTCTGTGATCCATACTGACCCGGTTCTAGGTGTGCCTGGCACGACAGCCGCCGCGAACGTCGATCCTACCCCCCGCGCATGGCACCTCCGGGCTGTGAGTCTCCTTATCTCGCTGATCAACAGTCTCTGATCCCGCCTTTGTTTGGCCAGACCTCAACTGCGGCTGCACGTTTGAAGAAGCCCTGTTCGAGGAAAGCCTCGCTCGCCACGCCGTTGGCTCGTACCATCCTGGCGAGAGCGTGCGCATGGTATGCACTCCTTATCGCGTTAAACCGGAGATGATCCTAATCTCCCATCCAGGATCCTGCTTTGCGCAACCCTCTTCTCAAGCTCCTCCAGTGGCGCTTTGGCTACAAGGACGGTGACTTTGAGCGTGACCCTGCCTCTGGCGAGTGGGTCGATGGCGAGGGCGAGCAGGCATGGGAGCCCACCCGCACCGCTGGTAGCAGCTCCAGCCGCCGCCATCGCTCCAACGACTAAACCGCCCTATCATGTGCGAACTGGATTCGCTTGCTGTAAGCGTCTGCACTATCAGCCCCTAGATATCACTAACCCCCTTCATAGTTCTGTACACTATATTTATACCCTCTGTCTTTATTGCCGCTCTGGTGGCGCTGTCGCCTCAAAGCAGCTTCTCCACTCAATCTCTGCGCTGTCGCATTGCATCATCTCACTTCGCATCGCATCCCCTGTGTTAGTTGAATATTTCTATTGTCTGATCTCTGGTTATATGTGGCATTTAGTATGTGATGTATTCTCAATGGTTTCATGACTTACGACGTCCACTTTCTCCGTCCGCTGCCCGACGCGGCGGGGTTAAGATGTACATGCTTTCAAAAATTTGCTGTTTATACATTCGGGTTTCTGTTTATGCACGTTCGTTTCATGTCGCTTTGCGTTCCTTTTTTGTTCCTCATGCTACCACGTTTGCTTTGCTCCGATTGTAAATCTATCCTCTTTTTTCCCGCCCCTCGCCCAATGCATCACAGTGCCCGTCGAGGTGAGAGCCCCTTGATCTTCCAGATCTACTCTTGGACGATCAGTATGCTTAAAGGGTAACCACCGAGGGACGGATGGCATACGTGACGCACTCCTATACCCTCATTGCGCTCGGACCTCGCCGGCACGGACTGGAAATTCACTCGCCAAGTTGTGTTCTGTTTCGTTTCGCTCATAGCCCCGTCATCCGACACGCATACATGAGCTACGCCGCCTCGCTCCGATAACCTCGGTCTGACTCTTAAATCTCAGATGCTGCGAGGCCGGTGACGCTGCCCGAATAACCTTTCTATGAGCTCAGGGGGTCATCAGTTTATCCATCTCCGGCAGTCTAAACTACTTTTTCCAGCGGCGCGGGCCCCACCCAGAAACTCGCCTCCCACCGTGACATAAGCGAAGAATAGGGACAGATGCGCGTCCGGTAAGTGCAAGCAACGTGTCTCGAGGAATTGGGGTTCAGGCTCGTCTATCCCTTTCTATTGTCTTATCTTACACAGCCACATGGGTGCATAGGGGTCAGGTGGAGCGAGCCCCCCCTCATTTTTACGAATGGATGGCCCCACCGCGTCGAGGTACTCGCACGTGGCAGGGCCAGGCCGTTCGAGGAAAGGGTTGGATCAAGATTCTTGCGTATGCATTATGCACCAGGGGTCTGTATTGTCTTTGAGCCAATGGATCGGTTGACCATGTCTAAATCGACCAAATCGAGAGTTTATCTGGGAAATGTATGCGCATGTAGCGTGATCTGATAGAGTTCTAACCCAATGGCTTGAGAATCCCGTGGCAGACAGATGCATACACCTGGGCAAACGCGCTCGTCTTGGTATTGCCCCTTGGACAACACGCAAACACTCTCGTCACCACGCGTATCAACCATGCTGCAGACCGCCTGCTCATTTGCATTCCATCCGCCCCTCGTACAGCCTTTCATCCCTCTCATACACACTGCACATCCCCTCGCGACCTGGGCTTCTCACGACCGGGGGATCGCGAGTTGCTGTCGATCGAACGCTGGTGACTGGATAATCGTCCTGGGCGTTCTCAGGCGGCAAGTGCGCCGATTAAAGTGGATAGGGGCGCCCGATGACACGCCATAAACGCGTTGGGGATAGATTTGGGGCGATCAGGTGGGGGGCGCCACTGCGTGCGCCACTCGTATTGGGGGATGAGCGGGGCCTGGAGTCCGAGTTTGGGGTGAAAATGTACATACAAGTTTTGTTCGCTGACATAGGTCTAGACTTGGGCTGAAAACTTGTTCTTTCGCTCGCTCGTGAGCTCTGAAAGTTCAGGCTTCGAGAGTCATGACTTCGATAATTTTAGTTTGATTAAAGCTAGTAGGCGAAGGTGACGTCCGCGAAAAGATCCGAACGCCCTATAAACGACGCTTGTATCGAATAGGCAAGAACCGACGCGTGTTTTGAGCAGGTGACCAAATTCGTACCGATGCACCGTCTTTCAGGAGTAACTCGTACTAAAATAATAGGGGCAATTGAGACTAACAGGACTAGCCTGTCGTACGACACTTGGGCTACGGGCCGCCAAACACACGGGTCGAGCACGACTACGCCGCCTCGTGATCCGCATAGCCTGCGCCCAATGTGCCGGGTATCGGGAACTCTACACATGGGATGCACCGGAGATGAACGACGATGATCAGCATGCGCGACTATTGCTCGGCCGTATACAAAGAAAACAGGGGGACGCAGAATGGAAAAATAAATAAAGACAAAACGTGGACCTGACATCGGACCCCGAAGGGCTTGAACATCAGCGGGCTGGGCGGATCGGGTGTACTCGATTGCCTACACGTTGTCTATTCGGTATTGGTGCCCGATGCGATGAATACTAGTTGGTCTAGATGGTGTTTACATGTGGTTGAGCTGAGATCGAGTAGCTCGGACCACGCGATCCATCGACCGAAGGTCAAGTGACTGGTACGGAACTCGAGGCGACTCTTTTGAGAATGTAGGCCCCCGTGCTGTGGCTCAAGGTCGTGGAAGAAAGGTTGATTGTTTGAGCGAACAGCGCTAGATTTTGGATGTATTCGGCCCTGTAATCCGCGACGCTCTTTGCCGGAGCCGAAATATCTAACAGGTGGTCCGTCGGATCAAACCTTGAGCTTACGGTTACGCGACCGGCCGAAGTGTAATTTGTAGTGAGGACTGCATGGTGCTTTACTCTGCAGCAGCCGTATGTTCGGCGGCTGTTTACCTGGAATGGAAACCTGCAGTCCAAAGTTTGATTAGGTTTGATGCGCTTGGGCGCTTTTTGCCGCACACTACGCGCTGACGCTTACAATGTTGCCAAACGCGCAGAATGGGCGTTGTACGGACGAAACCGGTTAGAAACCGCTAAAAACACGAGAGATATCAAGTTTGCATGTTTAGTATACGCATACATATGGGGCACACCCTGGGTAGCTCGTCTATGGTATACAAACCCAAGAGAACGTTTCATGCTAGGTCATTCATATAGTTGATTGCCCATTCAAACAGACTACACCTCCAGGTGAGCGGGCGCCGGGACCGGGGTAGGAAACTGAGGGGCAGACTCCATCGTTTTGGCCTGGGAATTGGGTGACGAGTAGGAGGCAGAGCCCGAGGGTTGTACGCCCGGATACGACTCCACGTTTAACGCTGCACGACGCTCGCGAATGATGGCGAGACCAGCGGCCCTTTGTTTTCGGAGGATCCAGCTAGACCAAGGTCAATTTCTGCACTTTATAAGCTGGAGGGCAAACATACCGCATGGCAAAGATTGTAATGGCGATGGTGATACCTAGTACAATCATCGAAATCTTCTTATCCGTTTTTGAGTTGGTACCATTGGCCTGATCGAGCGCCAACACTGTAGCAAAGCGTCGGCTCAAGGCACATTCAAGGCAGGGGAAATATGCTTACCACCGATGTAGACACCAGCAATCTGGCGAGGAAGCGAGAGTACAAGACTCCCAAGGAAGACCCAGTAGTTGATTCCACAGACTGAAAACAGCGCCGTAGTGACTAGAGTCCCGGTTGGCGCCAAGCATAGTAATTATTAACAATCTGGAGACTCACCATGTGTCGGAATGGCGCTGTACCGCACTATGACAGCAACGATGAACCCACCCTCGCGCATGACTCGTGCAAGAGAGGGCCAGCGAAGGGAGCCATTGCTGCCTTTCTCCATCTTTTCACCACGTGCACGGAAGCAGTAACGGAAGCCAAAGTAAGTAAGTGACTCTCCGATGATGGTGCCAACTATAGGCGATATCATATAAGAATGGCTAGGCGGGGAAAGAGTACGAGGGCACGCACCGCATACAATGGCAAAACCAACGCCAAGGCCGTAGATGAACCCGCAGAACAGATGAATGATTTCAGCACCAAAAAGCTGAAGAGATATGAGCTAATGTTGGTGCATAGAGCGTCTGAAACTTACAGGCGGTATGGATAAAACGATGAGGAAAGCTATGGGGATCAAGAACCCAGCAGGTTGTTGCCTGACCCACTCCGCAGCCGGAGTGAGGGCTAAGACTATCTGATCTTGAAACACTGCAATGGCGATTACTATCGCAATTATGACGACAAATACGACCATAGACACTGAGAGTAGGTGCTCTAGTTAGCCGGCGCCAAGGAGTACGGGAATCGGAGCATTTACCAACAAACTCGCGGTCTTTCCAGCTTTCCTTGCGGAGCGCTCGCTGGATAATCCCGTCGAGTTGCTTCAACTCTTCCGCTTCGGAAGGAGTAGGCGACCCAGAACGTTTTATGGTAGGATAAAGACCAGCGAATGGATTCGTGCCGTTGGAAGCGCTATGGCCTGAATAAGGGCTCGCAAAACGCGGAGGCGCATTGTACGAGGGAGCAGGAGAAAGCAATGTGGTAGAGGAAGGCGCGGGCTGAGGGGGGTAGGTACCAAGATTGGACTGCATGTCGAGTGGACTGTCGGTTAGGAGATGGTCTGAACGAGGCTCAAGACATCCTGTTATATACGCTCATGAACGTTCCAGTCTCCAAAACGCCAGACCGAATTTCTCGGAGCGCGGCTAGGGCGCCGTTTAAACACAAGTACAAACTCCGTCAAACTCCGGGACAGGCTATGTCTCGATGGAGTCGAACGCTCTCCGAGAAATGCGGACCGCCGAGCCGAGTGAGGCTGGGTGGCTTAGTCAGACACTCTTTTTGGCAACAGGATCGGCCAGGCACGCCAATGCCGAAGAGCGAGTTACTTGTTCCACTTGCAATCTGGATGGTGGTATATGGTTAGGTAGTGTCCTAAGGGTGCCTTGGATCTTCGGTGAATGCAGGAACTGACATATGCTTACCCTATCTGACTTTAGCTTTAACGAGATGGCTCAAAAGATGGACGTCGGCTAACCGGTGTAGTGTCTCCAAAGATAGATCGATTGGAACATAAATATAGCTGAGGCAGAGGGAGCGTGTGAAATCAAATGTGTATGGAAGCGACAGGAGTTGAAAAAAATACATGAGGATAGGCTTCAAGGAGCGTCTGAAATCAAGGGAAAACGTTAAGGAGTGTAGTTGATAAGTTGATAAGAAAACTAGAGAAATGAAACGAGATACATCAAAAGAACGTTATGGCGCCCGAACCTGCGAGTGGCCTTTTGATTGCCTTGGACAAGTAGCGGCGGCAACATCTTGGTCTCGCTACTATTTTTGTGGATCGAAGCAGGGGACAGCCTAAGCCGTCATCATGTCCGTCAGGTGGCGCGCAATTATCTCCACCGCTTCACGAATTTGTGGCCGGCGGTCCTCACGGAACTTGCAGATCCACTTTTTAGACTTGTCGGGATGCCACTATATCGTAACCTGTGAGCCTTTGTCCCAAACATACTACATATGCAGAGTGTACTTACCACCAAAAGTGCGGCACGCACTCGTTCCCTCCGGCTCTTGCCCTCCGAGTGTGCCGGATCCATCAGGAATGCTTCGACGCGTTCTCTAGTCAACACGGATAAGTCTGAGGCGCCATCCGGGAAAACCAACGGGCAAGGAAGGTGGCGCGCGGTGAGATGCTCGTGTTCCGGTAGGTCGGCGGGAAGACTCATAATATGTTCCCACCGAGCGACATATGCCGCCCAGGGGCTGCTCTCCGCCTGCTTGCGCTTTTCTTCTTCGGCTCGCTTCTGCATCTCCTCGGCCAGCTTCCGAGCCCGTTCTTCTTCCACTCGTTTCTTGTACTCGTCTTCCAGAGCCTTGCGCCTGCGTTCCTCGCGACGTTTCTGACCTAGGACCGAATCGCCACGGAGTCGACTTTGCTTGCGTTCTTCTCGGCTTAACCAACTAGCGGAACGACCAACGTTGCGAAACAGCTGGGAGACACGAGGGGAGGAGCGATAGCGTGTAGCTCTCATCTTGGCCATTTGGGCAGGTGGGAGGTCGAAGGCCGGGGGGACGCGTCCTGCTCTCAGCGGGCTGACTGGGGCTGGCTTTTCATCGGGCGTCGGTGCCGAGGCAAAGGGGGAGCGATCAGGGGGGAAACCAAGGCCGGCGCGGTAGTTTGCAAAGGCGGCGTCGCCAAAGAGGTCCCGAACAGGGTGGGACTTGGACGGGCTAGAGGGCTGTGAGGCAAAAGGACTAGTTGAAGCGCCGGATTGAAACTGGAGATTTCGGACCGAAGCCGAAGAGGGAGTGAAGGGTCCCCCAGGAACGGCCGAGGAAAAGATGGGGGAAGGGCGAGCGGAAGGCGGACGGTCGTACTTGTAAGCAGGCTTGCGAGGACTAAACATGTCGGAGCTGATTACTGAGACTAGAAATAGAGACAGACCGCAGAGATCACCAGTGAGTCGAGAATACTTGGGACGAGGTATGCCGGACCCCATCCTAGACACCAGGTTTTATAGCTGGGGAAGCCCTCCCACAAAACATGTTCTACTCGACGCTTGGGCCCACATGTAGCTGGAGGTTGATGGTCCAAGCATCCGGTGTCATGCACTCCGCCTTTGGGCCCAAGTAGCGCTCTCTTTGTGGTATGAACGAGGCATTGGAAGTGAGGCTGGGTGGCCATACCCGTGCCCAAAATCACGGGTGGCAAGTAGAGGCCATAGATCGGCAAGTGGCGTCACATCCGGAAGATAAACGTTCACGCCAAAAGTGACAGTTAGGCAGAGCGTTGTGAGAGCACGCAGAAGCGACTTAATTTCTATCCATAGACGGGAAGTAGATAGGTATCGTGACGAAGTTAAGCCTTGAGCTAATGCCGGCGAGTTTATGTGCATAGGCGTTGAGAACTTCTTGGTGCAAAAGATCGTGTAATCTTCGTGTCACGTGAATCCAAGGCCCTGCAGCCACGCGACACGCCACCGTGGGTCTATGTGGCTTAACCAGCACCACAACTCCGTTGAAACCTTTAGATAGCGGGTTACTGAAAACGCATGTTCATGGAAATAATGTACATATATGCAACTATCCATAAAATGACGGTGTCCGTTATCCTTGTTCAACAAGGCTTGTTGCTATAATCAAACCGAATCCTACTCCTGTCCGTCCTCATCCATCCCTAATAACTTTATAAAGCGCATATATATGCTATACTTTATTGCCTATCTTGACTATCGCTCCGGTTTACTTGAAACCATTCTGATAGTTACCCTCTTGACGAAACCTAAATGCTCTGTGTCATATCGTTTATCTCGGCTTTTAGCAAATGAATAAGTTTAGTCTGAAATACACCACGGCTAAACGTTAGTTACCGGCTGAGCGTTCTAGTTTGCTTACCTTACAGCCGTTGCGCAGCTTTTATCCTCAACATCCTCTGTTGTCGCTATTTGGAAGTAATTGAGAGCCGTGGCCCCTAGGCAATGATCCCCATACATGGGTCATCGCATCCTCGATATCCCGACGAACCAGCTCCGTAGAGCCGAGACGTGCTGCTCCGATGCGGTCGGCGTGAGTGCTGATACGCAGTCGAACCTGCCTTTGAAACTCGCAGACAGTGGTGGAGTATGTGGTCCTAGGACCCCGATTAACAAGCTGCATAGAGGGAGTCAATATCTGTGCAAAAGGCTGTTCGCTTCGCTTACGGAGAATTTGAAGTTTCGGCCAGGATACCTGACTGTGGTTGATCGTGTATTGCGTCTAGGATAAAACGTCGCAGTGAAGATTCGCAGAACGACCACCACCAACTACCCAGGGAGTGGTACCGATTTTTTCTGGAAGACCTCGGTGCGAGGATGGCACCACACGCACTAGGACCGGGCAGACCTGCTCCTTGAATTATCTTCAAAGTTTGAAGCAAGATGTCGTTGTCCACCAAGGATGCAAAATAATCGCCAAATTGCTGAATGTCAAGAACGCTTGGTCCGCAGACGGTGGAGAGCCGTTGCAAGCTGCTCGGGTCAAAGTCGTATTGCTTAGAGAGTTGGTAGAGTGGTCCAAGGAGGGCGCATATCTTAAGGTATTCCAATTTTGCCAGGAAGGACCTGTATGCGGACTTAATGTCAAAGTAGATCTTACGAAGACTTGGCGAGGGGTCACGAGCGAATGACCTGCCCTCGATGCCAAGGGCGCTGAGGTTGGATTTGGGAATGTCTGCGGCCAGAAATAACCGTATGCCTCTGCAGTAATGCCTAATCGACCTAAATATTAACGCCAAGGTTGGGGTCGCCTTGTGGTCCTCTGGGTTGCCAGGAGAAGCAAACCGCCACAGTCCACCCCAAATAATGCGGGATAGGAACCTCCAAAGACCACAACAATAATGTGTATAGTATTTGGGCCAGGATCGGATGTATTCGTCAAATAGGGCCTTCCTCGTTCTTGAAATTTCAGCTTTTGCTTGGCCGACGTGGCCCAGAATAGTCCGGGTGTAGTTATGGTTATACACCGCAAGGGCGAGAGTGTAAACGGGCTCGTTCCAGTTGGGCTGGTGCGCATACTGAAAAGCTGAGCGGACTGCTGTAGGACAGGTCTTGCTTTTGAGTATAGCATGTCGCCCCATTGCAGTCACTTTACTTTCTAGTACTCCGCTAATAGCATAGTTCAGATCAGAGCTCCAGAGCGTCTGACTGCAAGCAGTATTCAAGTCACCAAGGATCTCGTTACGTTTTGAGTCCAAGTCGTGTCGCATCGTGTCAAGCAAGAAAGCAGCGGGTTGAGAGCTCTCTGGATCAAGTAGAGCGCATAGACGGGGTACTATATAACGTTGGCTGTCCTCTGAAAGCGGTACCTTTGAACGATCAGACAGCTCTTCAAGAGCAACGTTTAGAATGGACCCCCAAATCGCCTCGGTGAATGTATCCCCCCAAGCAGCCAAACGCCTGGCAAGGATATTGAGGATGGTACAACAGAAGAAGTAGCAGTTGTAACGCTGCAGTGTGTAGCTGCTCGAGTGTTTATTCCGCTGGATGGCGTAGCAAATAGCCAGGACGTCAAGCAAGTCGAACTCGTAGGGCAGCTCAATAGTGGTGATGATGTCGGAATGTAGATTGAGGTCTTGCTCATATCCATCGGCTGTGATTCTCTTGATTATATCGTGTGCATCAGAGCCGGTATGGCAAATAGCGTCGAGCTGTGAACCCTCGCCTGTACGCTCGATACGGCAAAAAGACCCGTCGCTAAGTTTGAAAACTAGGAACTCGTGGAAGAAAGGAGAGTGGCGACTTCTGCGATACTGTATTGACCTGAATCGAGTATGGGATTGCTCCAGATACCACTTGAATGGGAGGT